>LD351934.1:87376-123488 GCA_001465055.1 Ptychodera flava | reverse complement strand
TATTTCAAAATCATGGCTGCAAATATACAATTTTTATATTCTTTGGAGAAAATATTAACTAAGGGAGTTATCCTGAAAATTTGAACTAAATATCTTGATTCTAACAGTTGAAACTTGACATTAACTCTGAGAAAAGAATTTTTGCAAAAATAGCCTTTCCAACCACCGTAAAGATGTTCCGAAAATTTCAATTTTATAGATGCGAAATCCAGACTATTTTATTAATATGAATAATCAAATTTTGTGCACAAGATCTTCGAAACCCGACTTTTAACGTTCATTGAATGGGTGTATTTTATGATTGCAAAATAATCAACTGATTGAACGATCTAATCGTACTTCACTGAGACGAACTGAAACCTGACTTTTTAGTTTTTATTTTGCACATGAGCGTTTGTTTGATATGAAACGATCGAGTTGTATTTGAACGAGTTTCTGAAACCCAACTGTTTAGTTTTCATGTTATACATAATATATGTGAATTACGTGTGTGTATGTTTGACATGAAATGAGTGAAACGTGCTTGAACGAGAGGTTCTGAAACGCAACTATTAATAACATATTACAGATAAGAATTCCATTGTTTGTTTGTTTGAATTGTGCTTGAACAATGGTTTGTAAAACACAACTGCTTTTAATGTTTATTGTACAAAGTCGTGAAATCCAAGCGTAACATTTATCTCATTGAGCCTCACTGAAAGTATTCATAATATGTGTCTGAAATCCCAAATGTTTCTCTGATATGAATGATCAACATGTCTTTCAGTAGTATGTTTTACAATTTTCTAAACAGGATAGTTAGGTTTTGAAGACAATAACTTGTCAGCTTGATAGATATATTTTCATCACGAAAACAAAATGGATATAATACTAGCAAATTGTCCATACATTGTGTATAAGAATGTTACGAAATCGAATGACATATTACATCTTAGCATACAGCTGGAAATTATTTAATTGCGTCACAAACATAATAAGATAAAATTAAAAGGGACGCCATATGGACAGATCTTACATCGGGATGGGTTAGTTACAACGTTCCATAGCTAAAAAGGAAGTGATGTCGGCCAATTTTACCCAATATCACACATGAAACTTTTACTGGGATAGCTGTGTCGCACTGATAATATTATGCCAGCCTGGTGGGAAGATATAGTTTCGTTACGAAACATGAAAATGACGCAAAATAGGCAATTTGTCACTACATCAAACACAAAAGGTGCAGCAGTGTTATGAATGACATTTTTATGAGTATCGATCAACCTGACCGTATGATGTATTTTCATCATCAAAATAAAAAGAACGTAATAACTACAAGTTTATACAAATATTGTAACGAATTGGACGGCTCTGCTATGAATAATAATCTGAGGACAACTCGGGTCGGATGATACATTTTCGACAATAACACGACATAATATTGGCAAAAAAGGGAACGCCTGCTAAAGCGAAAGATATTAATCGAGGGATTAGAAATTACGCGACATCGTAATACAAAGTAATGGCTGTGTCGGAGTTCGGGGTTTTCCCTATAAACTGTGCCCGCCTGTCGTCAAAATCACGTGAATTTTCCATGTTTATAAACTGGTCTGTGATTGGCCCATGATTCACGAAACGAAAAGTATCTTAGCTAATTGTTTACATGTATCAATCATGTGAACTCGTATTATACATCCTGAAGGTCAAAGGTTTATTGTTTCAATGACCCCGTTTCAACATTAAAGCAAACTTTCAGCGTTTGTAAAATAGGGAAGTGTTTCCTTTAATCTAGGTTTCTCTGTCCATGGCCTTCCTCAGTTTCGCCCCTAATTCTCTTTTTATACTGACCGGTGAGTTTGCTGTTGACTTTGTAAAGGCTAGTTTGGCGATAATCCAGTAACACCGTCCAGAGATTAGTAAATTACCCTTGCTTGCCTTTGACAAATTAGATAATCAACCGCACCATGTACCGGAATTAGCGTCGTAATGAAACTTAACTTAATGTTGTCACACGACAGATACATGACACAATACCAGAGAAACATATAAAGAAATCTTTACAAAACCAGGGCCAAGACCAAGGTACCTATGGTTGGAATGTGAATATTTATTAGGACTGTGATAGTCAAAGGTTATGTCAATAAAAGAAACAATAACAATACGATACCCGTGCTGAGAAAAAGACACCCAAATATGGACATGTACGCTTTCCCTTGTGCTAATGTGCGGTAGGAAATAGGAGCTTCTTTGCAACTGTGAAACACCACATTAATGAAACAATGTAGTTTGCATTTTTCAATATATCAGATACGCTATCAATTTATTGTTTTCAGGGTTGGTCTCTTCAATCGCTGCATATTGACAGTGACATCGTTCATAATACCCTAACATTAAATTGAGATTTAAATCAATCGATCAATCAACTAATCAGTCAATCATCAGCTTTATTATTAAATGTAGCCATTATAGTTGTGTATGTCAGCAGTGTACATTCCCGAATATGCCTTAATTCTACTTGATGTTGGGTTACCTAAAAGAGAAATTTGCGAATGCTAGTCACGTCCTTTCCAAGACCAATTTTGAACTGATCCCTGAAATCACAGACACTATTAAGAGCACCATTCTTACAGATAACAGTGACTAACAAGTATATACAATATTTCATAGATTATTTACTTAGCAGCTGATCACACTTGTCACGCAACTCGGTAACACATGATTTCAGCGAATAAAGGCATAGACATTAAAAAATGTATACAAAAATCTATAAATAAAGAAATGTTAAAGTATATTCATAACATGTAAGTTAGCATTCAACATAAAGAAAATATTATAGGGATTGCGTTACAGAGATTTCAGTTGCTTTTTACTTCATATGCAGTGGTAGTGAGTTACAAAACAGTCAAAACTTGTACGAGTTATTTAAAATTAGTCGAAGGGTATGTTCATGCTTGAGATATGAAGATTATTTGTTTCATGGCTTGTATCTTGACTAATGCAGGCCAACGATAAAGGTATACATTCAGTTATTTGATGATGTGACGAGATGAGATTCTCCCTGTGACTATGGTTGACAAAGGACACTCAGTCTGCTGTTCTCGTCAAATTCTACCGTCAATGTTTCTCACTACCGAAATCTAATATATGAAATCAAAGATGTTATCAACGAGTGTTACATAAGAGAAAACGAACAAAAGGTGAACTCAGCAATTTGCTTTTAAAACGAAATTTATTATTTTGATTCTCGGAAATTTTCTTTCACATGGCTCGCGAAACAGCACATGATGGATACATCTGAAACTTCTTGCTCATTTGGCTCTGGATCCTGATCTAAACGAGATTTACCGGTCACAAGTGGATTTGTAATGACCTTGTCCCCAGCAAGGTCATTTCCAAGGATAAGGTGAATCCCTTCGAAAGGCAAGAAAGGCCTAATACCTAGTGTCACAGGTCCAGAAACAAAGTTCGAAGACAAGTAGACATTATGGAGAGGAATAGGAATGTAGTCACTACAATCTACCCCCTTAATAAGAACTTCAGTTCAGAAAACGGCAAGGTATCTGCCAATAAAAGAGACCGGCAAGCCCCAGTATCTCTTAGAATTTTGACAGGGGTAGCAAAAGAAAACTCACCAGAAAGTTATATAAAACTATCGTGAATAAATGGTTCGAAAATAACCATAATGCTATCTTTAGAGTAATTGCCCTCGACCTCATTAATTATGGATAAGAGGGGTTTTTACCTCAGAAAATGTCTTACACATATTATAAGACTCTAATTGAGATGTTGAAGAAACAATGCTGGTGGGCTTAGATCCACTCTGACCACTTTGACCTTGACGTTTTGTTTTCAATTTGATACAATCTGACATTAAATGGCCGTCTTTCTTACAATAATTACAAGAAAGTGTACCAAATTTTTGCCTGAAGGAAACGGAGACTTTGCATCAGATGACGTGGGAGTGTTAATTGGATTCAGTAAACTGCTATTGTTTGATTTTCTACTCTCTTTTGAGGAATTCTTGGATGAAAAGAGGAGATAAATTTCCCTTCATTGTTTCAGTACGCAAAGGACTGAGATGGTTTGCTGACAAATGAAGTTTTGTGAGTCAATGAATACGGCTAGTTTTCAATCGGGTTCGAACCCACAACATACAGCATCAGTCGCCTAGCGGAGAGGCCACAGAGAGAACCGCTCGTCTAAATCTCCACTCCCAAAAGAGAGTGGTTCCAAGCCGGCTAGGTTGTTACATTTTTCTGACTGAGACCGCGCCACACGTTGTAGAGTTCGTGAAGCACTAGTACTCACGCACGCATGCTCACTATCACACATCGCACATACAAACTTTATCGAAGCGAAGAAACGAATTCATCGCTTTAACTAAGCGAACGATAACCTCGGGGACAATTCTGTCCACCAGCAGAGTTACCAACCCAGGGTAGAAAATACGGCTAGTTAATAATCAGAAAAATCATCGGCCAGACGTAAAGCAGCCTCTAATGTATCTGCCTTTTGTTCATTGATAAATGTCTTGATGTCGCTTCAAACACACCTTTCAAATTCCTCAACCAAAATAAGCTGATGTAATTTTTCGTGATTTTGACAAACCTTTTCAGAAGAACACCAACGATCAAACAATTGTTCCTTTGTTCGAGCAAATTCTACATAACTTTGATCTTTCACTTTTTTACAGTCCCTAAATCTTTGACGGTAAGCTTCAAGCACTAACTCATAACCCTTGAGTATTAATTCCTTCACAAAATCATAATTTGAAGCCTGCTCTACTGACAACTGAATGTAAATTTGTCTGGCTTTACCCACCAACGTAGTGTGCAAATGCATAGACCAGGGCTTCTTAGGCCAATTAAGATTCTGAGCAATTTTATCAAAATGAAGGAAATATTTATCAACATCCTTTTCTTGAAATGGGTGTAGTAACCTGAAGTGCTTAGTGATGTCAAAATTGTCGGAAGGGGATAATTTTCCTGTATATCCAAGCTCTATACGTTTCATTTCTAACTGTAGTCGATGTTCTTCTAATTCTCTTTCCCTTTCTTTTTCCGCTCTCTCTTTATCTCTCTGTCTTTCTTCCATTTGCAATTCTCTCTCTTTCTGTATTTCTTCCATTTCTAATTTTTCCTTTTCTGATGCCAATTTCTTAAACTCCAAAACTGCCTGCCTTTCTCATTCTAATTTTCTGAGTTTAAAGATAGACTCAGGCATATAATCATGCAAGATGGATTACTCAAATTTGCTTACGCTAACTAAATGTTTCACAATATTGTACTGGATTTCCTTCTTGCGCATAGATCGTTTTGACTTCTACTGTAAGGAAATAGGCCAGTGCAACTAGGTTGCCTTTCCTGAGGGAATCAAATGTGTCCTGATCAACGTTCTCCATAAATTCGTCTGGTTTGAATTCCGCCATGATTAAATTTCGCTGAGTTCCTAATATACAGTAGATTGGAAAGGCTGGCAAAATGCAGTCAAACGGCTCAAAATGGACGAGCCCCCAATTTTGTTACTTGAGAGAAAACGAACAAAAGGTGAACTCAGCAATTTGCTTTTAAAAAGAAACTCATTACAAAAAATAAAACTAATCGGTAAGTCAAGGGATAGAATGCAAACTGAAAACGTTTTCAGGCTACTTATCTCAGCTGGGACGGCAAAGCTCCAAAGTCAGACAGTGAGGCAGACCAATGTAGTCGACAGAATTAATCAAGCGTTGCTGTGAAGGTCTTAAGAATCTTGAAATTAATACTGCCGGAGTTTCCAAAGTCTTGAAGTAACACGCAAGAGACACGATCCCAAATGTCTGACTGCAAACTTGCTGTCCAAGTACTCATACTTAAATGGTTATGTAGAGAATATAAGAACAATCTAGAACTTTTATTGATATGCTAATTACCGCTCTAAAATTATCTCCACCTACATGACTAATTGATTTTCTAGAAGGTTCTAAACAGAAAAATTGAATTCAAGGTCGTAAGGTCGTGAAGGAGAGTGACCTTGATAATTTTCTAGACTAACTGAACTCAGGTCATGAGTGTGGGGGGAAATGACCTACATAACAACGAGTAATCCTGCTTACACTGAACTTGAGACTGTTCACATTTTGACAAGAATTTCACAATTAAAATCGCTTCTGAGTTTTCTTTCTTTGCGCTACTTTCTAACACTTCTTTGCGATGGTTATATTCTTGCTGTCGAAGGGTAGCTGGAGATGATTTTTAGATACAAACATAGACGCTTCTAATGATGTAACAGAAGCCCATGCTTACTTTCTTGAGATTGACTAACACTGAAATGCAAAGTTATCGAAGATTTCTAAGAACTAACAAGTATAGATCAATGAATGGTAGAACAATTTGCACTGATACGAGATAATATATTCACACGGTAAACATCCTTGACGATCTTACAAGAAACCTGTAGAACTGTGGACCTACACTGAACACACGTATGTTTTACCCAATGAACGATAAATTCATTTAATGTTATTTCACCATTTTACAGCAAAGGTGCGACTTGTTGACGGAGCGTCTCCTTATGATGGCCTCGTTGAACTGTACGTTAACGACACCATGGGATGGTTGCCTGTGTGTGGAACTCAGGTCGCGTGGCACTTTGAATATGCAAACGTCGTTTGTAATCAACTTGGTAAGCTTCGCAATGCATACTTTAGCTCTCGTAAAGGCAGTCACTCTGTTTCTGTAGATGAAAGGCCTTTTATGAATTGATTCCGTCGAGCTGTTAATACAATAATGAAACATTTATTACATCCTTGAATACCTTTAATCGAAAAACAGTTTTATTTTCTTATTATTGTCAGTCTTCCGGTACCTGGAAATTCTTAGGATAGTTTGTCACTATCATTGTTACAACGATTAAAATTCATTGTAGACTTTAGAAGTCTCTCCTGATAATCTATGTAAATCGGATCAAAGCCTGTGAGCTTGTATAAAGCAGAAAAACAAAGCTAGGAATACCAATAAGTTACTTCAGAATGTTTACTGTTTTGATATTTAATGGTTTGGTGAAGTGTGGTATTCGTTGTTGTTTTCTCTATATTTATATTTTTGCGCGACGGACGATGTTCCTGGTCTAAAATAAAGTGAATAATGATAATAATAACATCTAATATTGTCTATATACCCTGCAGGTTATAATGGTGAAATGCGATCAAGACGAGAGAATGGTCTTTTACATAACGATCTTCGTAGAGTCGTAGATCAAGTTGCATGTCCGGCAAACTCTATCACAATCGATGTTTGTAGCTTTGATATCGAGGAACCCAGCCATTGCAATGACACAGCCAGAATTACGTGTAACTGTAAGTTCAATAACGTTTGCTGGTGATCGGACGACAATTGTTCGCAGTTATGTGTCTCTGCATCTCCACTACATTCATCATCATTCATGGGACTTCTGTTGCATGGCCGATAACGGCTTGGCTATGTTTCAATTTTCGAGAGAAACGAGAGAGGGAGAGCTCACATTTCTTTAGTAATAGATACTTGCACACCGACCCTAAAACCTATAATTTGTGTTTCTCTATTTCCATGGATTATATGCAAGTATGGTTGATTGTGGTGAGTCGATTGACACACCTCTGCCTGATCACGCTCGCCACGTATCGAGTATGACCACCAAGTAATCAAACATAATTATGTTTCTGTTCATATCATCATCAAATGTAGAAATTATTAATCAGCTACAGATCGCAAAAGGCACACAGACTCCAAAGGTTATAGTTAATTTACTACAGTGATACTTCGGTGCGTTTTGATCAAGTTGGTTTCAGACAAGTAAAGTATAGCATGTGCCAAATCTTCTTGGATTGGGTCAGGTTTTAGTAGAGTTAGTTTTTGATATTAATCGATTTTTGGATTCATTGATGTATGTCGATGTGTTACAATCACTTGATTAATCTAATAATACTGGATTACGTCAAACAAGGGTCAAAATAAACCAGTTTCTCATTAACAGATTTGCGATTTGTAATGCTGAACAGTGGGGGAAACGATGAAGTCTTGCTCTTGTGATTCACCGTTCTTGTTGTCATCTTACACGAAACATCTATTTCTATACTTGTGCCTAACGAATCTATACGATGGTTATATTGGATGTTAGTTTTAATTTATCGTACAAATGATTATCAATTAAGGGAGAATGCATGTACGTGGAAACATATATGTTTCGAAAGCATTTTCATTAAAAAGATATTTTCTGTTAACGGGTACTGATATTGCCATACACCTGTTTGTAAGTGTCTCATTTTATCATGATCAATATGAGCAGACATGCAGTCGTATAGAAGTATTATGAACGATAATACAGCCTACCGTATCCTTCTATACTGATATTCGCGAATAGGTATTCCAATCACTTGAAGCCTAGATTCAAAAGCATGGTAAGCACAATTTGTAGTATCGACACATTTTATGAGACTGCACTATCATGCGCATAAATGTACATAACCACATACTCACAGTCATATACCATCTCTCGTAATAATTTTGTCCTTATTTCTTATATTTGTGCAGTGAAGATACTATAGTAAAATGGTAATGAATTATCGTTTAAGGTTCAAGGACAAGAAATTGACCTCTTAAATGTAACAATTCCCTGGTGGTTAATCGGCTCAGAATCCCCGTAAATTATGCATTTTCTGAGCGCCTAGATAAAGGGGAAGAGTTTGATAACAACTCTGTCACCATTAATTACATTACTATTACGTGTCATGTAATTTGCATAACCTTTCTAAAATCGGTTTTCCCTATGTTTTGTTTCAATACTTCAAAATATCTAACTCAAACTTTCTGAAATGCAAGCTGTCACATCGCTCTTCCTAAGTGTGTCTCAGATTTTTATACCTTGCTTAGTTTTTATTTGAGCACAATTTTAAAGAAAACAACTAGGGTTAAATTCACCGCTTTGGTAGTTTTTCTGGCATAAAATTGTTTAAGAAGGTTAACAAAAATTTTGAGAAACACTTTGGCAGATCTTTAAGATAGGTTGCATTCACAGAAATTTCAGCCACACATCTCAAAGCATTGAAACAAAACATAAGAAAAACAAATTTTTTGAAAGGTTATGATAATTACCTGTCACATGATAGTTATGCAAATATTGGCGACACTATGGTGACTGAAATGTTTCCCATATCTAGGATTTCCAAAAATATATAATTTACGGTGGTTCTGAGCTTATTAACCACGAGAGAATTGTTAGCTTAAAAGGGTTAATTTCTTGTCTTGGAATCTTAATATGATGCCGATCTATAAAATCTTTCAACATTCAAAGCTGAAGTACCGGTGAAACTGACGGATGGAGCATTGCCGAATGAAGGATTTGTGGAGGTTTTTGACTCTGAGTATCGTTGGCTGAAGGTGTGTCTAGTAGGAAAGAATGACAGCACCTGGAATCAGAATGCAACCGAAGTTGTCTGCACTCAGCTAGGTACTAAACAATTCTGTCGATCGATCATGTATCAATCGATTGATAAATTCTTATTTTGACATTCCCTGAGAATTCATATGACATGTCGTTTTCTTAAATTACAAAGAAAAGCGGGCAAAGTCAGCAATTTTCTTGTAAAGCAAATTAATCAAAACTATATTGACTAAATATAATAAATAAATCCTGAGGGTAATAAACTTTTAACTTTATAAGATGTCACCAAACAATATCAAAATTACAGTCCTTTTCTGTCCATTGAACTTTTGATCTTAACACACTAGATTTTTAGTCACTGAACTTTTCGGTAGCAGCACTACAACCTTCGTGAGCAGAATAACCCGATCTCAATGTCGTGACCTTTCGGACACGTGGCATCAAAATCGGGTCATAGACATTTGGTAATTTATACCTTCCACTTCCACCTTCTTGATAGGGATCACCAATACTTCGAAAGAGGTGTCAAGGAGGCGATATATATCTGTGTTAAGGTGGTTGGAAAGGCTAGAGCCTCAGTTATAAACTTCAACAAAACTATTAAAATATAAAAGTAGTCAACATTCTCTGTGGAATAAAAAAAACTAGACATTTGGGCACAAAGGCATTGCAGAGTTACAGCCTGTTGAAACTTCTGAAAAACTGACCAAATAAGAAGAAGTTGGGGAGTCCTTAGTGTATTAAGTATGGTAGAGGTCCCCTAGCTTTTAATAAAATTTTAAAAAGGGAAAGTCATTATTTGCGGTTTTTCAGGAAAGTTTGACAAGGCGGTGCTTGCATTCAGAGTGAGTGACTGCTATTGTAAATGCATTTTTAGATTATTTGAGTGTCAAAGAGGTGTCAAAAGTGAGATTAACCAAAAAGGCTGCTCTGTGACTTCAAAAGAGGGGTGCAAATATGGCTTGTTTTCAACATTTTTGACAGAATAACAGTTTTCCTACATAATTATATACACATTTAATCCAACATTTGAAATGAGATATGGACATGGAATTTTTACAGCCTATCAACAAAGTGACAGATAAGATATGTATGGCACAATTTTCCTGTATTTGAAGTACTTTTTGAATAATCATATTTTGAAATATATAATTTTTTTTATATGTAAACCCATGTAAAATCATAAAAACAAATTTTACTTACAAATCCTGCCATACAAATCTTACAATTAATTGTGTCAACATATTTATAACTAAATTGGTAATATTACTACTATCCAATTATTATTAAATTCAAATATGTAAAAAAAATATGAAAAATTAAATTTCATATTTACTGGTGTCATATTTCAAAATCATGGCTGCAAATATACAATTTTTATATTCTTTGGAGAAAGTATTAACTAAGAGAGTTATCCTGAAAATTTGAACTAAATATCTTGATTCTAACACTTGAAACTTGACATTAACTCTGACAAAAGAATTGGTGCAAAAATAGCCTTTCCAGCCACCTTAACCAGCCATCCCTTAATAGAGACAGTGGAAGGTATAAATTACTAAAAGTCTATGACCCGATTTTGATGTCACGTGTTCGAAAGGTCACGACACTGAGATCGGCTTATTCTGCTGACGAAGTTTGTAGTGCTGCGACCGAAAATTTCAGTGACTTAAAATTTAGTGTGTTAAGATCAAAAGTTCAATCGACAGTAATTGGCTACATCACAGATGAATTTTCATGCAACAATTATAGTCCTTATTCGAGTCACAGCAATTAAAAATGACATATGTGAAAACTGAAGCAAGCCTCATACTGGTAAGAAAACCAGATGTTAACTGAATGTGCTCACTTGTTTTACAACAGTTTCATTAATAGTTGTACGCTTCATAGCTATAGAACAAGTTATCTGTTATATCATTGTATGTAGCAGGTTTAATCAAATTTCGCACAGTACTCTCAGAGTTAAATCACTTATTACAAAAAATATTTAATACGCAACTAAGCTGTTTATTAACGTGACACTGTTCAATGCTTCATTGGACAATTAGATACCTATCAGATCAACATTTGTAGCACGTTTCATTACATTCAATGCTGTAATTTTAGAGTAATATCACAAATTACAAAGTTCATTGAATATGGAAATGAACCTTTAATTAACTTGACAAAGTTCAATGTTTCATAGGACAATTAGACATTTATCAGATCAATATCTGTAGCAGGTATCAGCAAATTTGGTGCCGTAATTTCAGAGTAATATACCTAATTACAAAATTGATTAAATGTAAATGAACCACAAATTAACTTCACACCACTTTATGCTTTACAACACAATCAGATATCTGTCGTATCAGTATCTGCAGCCGATTTCATCACATTTGGTGCAGTTATTTCGGAATTGTATGACTAATTACAAAACTTCATAAAATATGCAAATGAGCTATTTTATTAACTTGGCACTGTCCAATGCTTCTCAGTACAATTAAATATCTATTAGGTCAATATTTATTGCATGTGTCATCAAATTTGGTGCAGGAATTTCAGAGCTATGTCACTAAATATAAAAGTTTATTAAATATGCAAACGAGCAGATAGTTGACATGACACTCACTGTATTATCATAATGTTCTGAGAGTATCATCTGTGGAAAGTTTCATGAAATTGTTGTAGTATTACTTGATATATGTCGACACTGTCATTACTGTCTCTATTGGGAAACCATTGCATGAAAAAATTATATCGCAAAACGTAATTAACATTCAAGCCACACCAAACAAAATCTGATCAGATCTTGCAAGTAGCATATGGTACCTGTCTACCAAATCTGACTTGAATCTGTTCGGGCGTTTTTGAGTTATCGTGTAAACAGACAGGCGGACAGACTGACAGACAGACAGATATAGATAAAGTGCATATTACATTCACTGTTTACAGCTAAACACCCTTTCTCGAAAATTAAAATTTAGTCTCCACTGGCGTGCATAGTACAATTCTGCAAAAAGTTACCATTAGCAAAACATGATCTTGTACGTGACTGATATTCTGTCTTTTCCCTCAATCTTCTCCTGTACTGTTTATCGAGGGCCTAATTATGTACTAGCTCTTATCGGTGTTTAAATCGTGCTATCTCAGATGGTCACATGACCACTTGCAACCAATCAGCTTTGTTCTCAACACCTCAGAGCTAATGTGGAAGTCCAAATCTGGCTTGCTGCCTTTTCTTTCACACTGATTTTTCATAGCTGAGGCTGTCGGTGTTTTTCACCGTCTTTCCCGTCGCCACAGATTGCTAGATTCAACGCAAACACTTGAGCCACCTCCACATATCACGGTTGTGGCAAACATGGATAAGCCTGGCGATAACATCTCAAATTTTACCTGACAAGATGAGTGCTATTGAAGGGCTCACACCTAATGTACAAGTGCAACTCGATACATTGTCCGTCCCTGGCTCGAACGGGTTTGTCACCAAGGCTGCTGTGAAACGTATGAAATCGGAAGACTTGGTAAGCATGGGAATCGATCCTTTAGGCCAATTTAGACTATTGGAAACTACCTTTAGTTCGCTGGCACTCGAGTCTGACTAAACTAATAATGGCCCCGCCAAAATGGCTCCAAGATGGCGGCCTCCACCGCTGCATATGACGCAATTTCATCGCAGGAGTCTGCTAATACCACTGGCACTACTGACGACACAGGTCAGAAATTGAGCAAAAGACGTGATGCTTTCCACAAGCTTTAACTTGGATTCTCTCCTAAAATATCTCTCACCGAATGACGTTAAGTCATCACGCAATGGTACAACCAGCAGCAACACAAGCGGCGGTTCAACACAATGTCCCACACCCGATCGCATGGATCTAGACCCCTTGATCTACCTTAAACCAAAGACAAAAAGTCAGAAACACTTAGACATAATCGACTTTGTTCCTGGATCATTCACGACGAGAGTTGAGGAGCAAGTGCTGTCTGTCGGCCAACATGGGAGTAAACTAGTACTAGAGTCCAGCCCAGCTAAACCAAAGCTGAACTCTGTTACACCGCAGCAATGGACAGCTGCTAATGCACGCATTCTATATGAACTTATTCTTACTCAGTCTTATGGTTTAAGTCAAATCAAGCAGTACCTTGCCTATACAGTCAAAGTTGCTCAAATGGCTGATCGATATGAATGGTCTTCTATTTTAACACGATTGGAACTAATTTGGGATAATTGGATTTTCATGTTTTTTCCAAATTTTACAAAAGTGCTAGGTGCCGTATTGCTGAATATTGCAATATTACAAATTACTCATCAAAACAAGTGTTTAATGTAAAAAGAAAAGCAGATGACATTACATTTGTAGATCAAATTGGCATTAGTTCACCTTCCAATTATCCCAAATTAGTTCCAATCGTGTTTTTTAGTTTATGACAGGGAATATCGTATGTTGCAGGGCGCATATAATTTCCCTTGGGGAACTGGGTCCTAGCATTTATCCACAGTGTATTTGAGAGAAAAAATCAATAAACTTGCCAATAAATGGGGCTTTAATACAAATACAAGTGGTAAGGGTAAACAAATATGCCTGCACCAGTAGACGAAAATTCGGGTAGACCAATATGCATAGGGTACAACAAGGGCAATTGTACATTTGGTAGTAAGTGCACATATGCTCATGTGTGTTTGCAATGCTGTAAGCCGCACCCAAAGCTATCTCATCAATCTGACAAACCTGGCTCTCTGAATGAAACAAAAGTAACTAAACCTAGTTCGCTACCTTACCCGCCACTCTTTCCCCACTCTTTAAATTATGCAGCATGGCTCTCCGAGATTTCGCCTACTGACCCTGACAGGGATTTTGTTCTTAATGGTATCAAGAATGGCTTTCATATAACTGATTGCAATTTAGAGAATTTGCCCATGTAAAAGTAGGAAACTATCGCTCCGCCACTAAACCTGTTAATAATAAAGCAGTTGAGAAACAAATTTTGACTGAAATTGGTGAAGGGCGCTATATTGTAATGACTAATACACCCTCACATTATTAGTACATTAGGGGCGGTCCCAAAACACAATTCTCCTACTGTTTGTCTTATACACGATTGTAGTGGGCCACCTCGCTCAGCCGTTTATGATTTTGCTGAAGCCCCTTCTTTTACATACTAGACTTTGCAGGACGCCATCAGATTAGTAAAACCTGGTTCTTTTATGGCCAAGATTGCCTTGAAGTCTGCGTATAGGTCAGTTTGCATCAACCGTTCTAATTTCATGTTTACTGGTCTAAAATGGACCTTTAGCAATTCTAAGGAGGCAACATACATGTATGACGCCAGGCTACATTTTGGAGCCAAAAGAGTGGCTATGATTTTTCACCGTATCACTCAAGCAGTTCGGCTTGCAAAGAAGGACATCCACAGTGTGGTTGTTTACATGGATGATTTTTTAAATGTTGCAGCTTCATTTCAGGAGTGTCAGCAAGCTTTAAACATTCTTATAAACCCCCTACGTAAGCTTTGGTTTACCATTGCATGGCAAAAAGGGAAGGGTCCAACTCAGCGTTTTGTATTTCTTGGAGTACTGATTGACACCATTAATCTTACACTGTCTCTGCCGCAAGCCAAATTGCATGAATTATTTCACCTGCTCATGAAGTTTCAGCATGAGAAACGTGCTTCTCGCCGCCAATTGCAATCCCTAGCTGGGAAACTCAACTGGGCCAACCAAGTTATTTATGGAGATAGAACTTTCCCCCGGAGAATAATAGACTGTATAGGCAAGTTAAACAAGGCAACGCACAAAAGTATGTTATCCAGTGAATTTTTTGCCGATTTAAAGATGTGGATTAAATTCCTTCCACTGTTTAATGGTATGGTGAAGTTTTTATATTCTGTGCCTATCACTGATGTCCACACTGATTCATCAAACAAAGCTGCTGGTGTCCTCTTTAGTAATTACTAGTTCTATTTCCCTTGGTCAGAGTGGCCAGGGTGCTCAAATTCGTATATTAACCAAAAAGAAGCATTGTCCTCATTTTAGCAGCTCACAAATGGCCCCCATACTGGGCCAACTATAAGGTTATCCTTCACACGGACAATTTGACAGCAATGCTTATAATTAACAGAGGCACACCAAAGAATCGTGAATGATTAGCGCACTGCGCTCATTATTTTGACTGTCTGCTATTTTCAATTTCTCAGTGCAAGCTGTCTACCTGCCAGGTTAATTGAACAATATCGCTGATGCTATTTCTGTGTTACACGCACCTGGCCAACTACTTAGCCTGCATTCCCTTCTGGACCAAGAAGAGCTTTACCATCCCATTAGTACGTAGACTGTTTGTCAGCTCATATGTCTAAATTTGCTTTGCTGACCCTTATTCCACAGATCCAGAGATCGAACAGTAGGAAACGCAGCTTGACTTAGAAGTTGCCGGGTACCGAGCCGGTGTACTTGCAACGAATATGAAACGTACTTACAGCATTCATTGGAAATCATAGTAGAGTTTTGTATTTTGATGGGTTATCCTCCTGTCCCAGCCAACTGTGCAATGGTGTGTAGATATGCGGCTTACCTTGCTCGCCGCCTTAAGTTTCCTATTGTGAAAAAGTACATTGTATTTAAATACTGTTCGCATTCTGCATTTAGAGTATGGGTTTACCAACCCTTTGCAAGACAATCGGGTTTTGACTCTGCTCTTAAAGGGTGTTGCTAGAGAGAAAGGCACCGCCGTTTCCAGGAAGCTACCGATTACCCCAAGTTTGTTGCTTGCAATTTACTATCAGTTCGTTCGCCCAGTTAAAGCGATGAAATTCGTTTCTTCGCTTCGATAAAGTGTGTATGTGCGATGTATGATAGTTAGCATGCGTGCGTGAGTGCTTCACGAACTCTACAACGTGTTAAGCGGTCTCAGTCAGAAAAATGTAACAACATAGCCGGCCATTGAACCACTCTTTTTTGTGGGAGTGGAGATTTAGCCAAGTGGTTCTGTCTGTGGCCTCTCAGCTAGGCGACTGATGCCGTATGTTGTGGGTTCGAATCCGATTGAAAACTATCCGTCTTTTCTACCCTGGGTTGGTTACACTGCTGGTGGACAGAATTGTCCCAGAGGTTATCGTTCGCCCAGTTAACACTTTCACTGCCTAATAAATTTTTATATGTGCATTCCTGTGCGTAGTTTTCTATGGATATATGACCTTATAGATATTGATTTACATGCATGAGCTGTATCTTTGTAATTATACGAGTATTCGGGACAATGTTTTCAGTGAGTATTGCAATATGACAGAGCACCATAAAAATGAACAAAAGGTCATGTGACACATCTAGAAGGTCACATGATAATGGCGGCCATATTTGATTTACAAAAAAATTCAAAAAATGTTGCATTTTTTGTTATTTCAATATATATAAATGTATTTGTTTTCAGTTTTACACTTTAAAAATTACTACTTACATTTTATTAACTCAAAGTAAGTAGGGGGAACACATACCCCAAAACATATTCCACATAAATGAGTATAATATGCATATTTATTACAAGTTCATCTTCGAACAACAGGTATCATCTGACATTCAAAAGAGAGATATATTATATATAAGCTTATATACTGGTCGGTAGTCCGATGTGTAACTGTCATTGATAGATTGATGTCGTAAACATCCACAGGATACCCCATCAACATTTGTGACGTCGGTCACCGACCCTTTGTCGCACTTTTCTCTCAGCATGCTCAGCTGGCCTACCTTCCTGTCTTGCTTGCAATCTCTGTCTTTGCTCAAATGGTTCGGAAACATATTCAAGTTCGGTATTAGAGTTGTAATTTGAAATTTGACTTCCGCTATCTCCGTCGAGTTCAGTTTCACAATCAGTGACAATTCCACTATCATGGTCTAGAAAAACATGCTCAAGGGCTTAGTCAGTGTTAAAATGTGCCCGCGTCGCCATTTTTAAATACCCTCTGAGAGAAAAATAACAACTGATCACACGATCCTTACAAATTACGGCGGAGAAATGACCGATTATGGCAGCATTTGTTTACAAATTTGGCACGCATGCTCATTTAGGTTTGACCTTTACCTCGTATGCTACGCTAGGCTTGAGGAAATAGTCAACAAACATGATGTAGATCAAACAAAGCCAACGTATATCGAACGCATATAAACGCATACGTTGTTGGCGCGTTTACGCGCCTCCTGCAGTCTGGCCGTTGGCGCAGAATGCGCCCTCCCGTGGTGAAAGTGTTAAAGCGATGAAATTCGTTTCCTCGCTTCGATAAAGTGTGTATGTGCGATGTATGATAGTGAGCATGCGTGCGTGAGTGCTTCATGAACTCTACAACGTGTTGAGCGGCCTCAGTCAGAAAAATGTAACAACTTAGCCAGCTATTGAACCACTCTTTTTTGTGGGAGTGGAGATTTAGCCGAGTGGTTCTGTCTGTGGCCTCTCAGCTAGGCGACTGATGCCGTATGTTGTGTGTTCGAATCCGATTGAAAACTATCCGTCTTTTCTACCCTGGGTTGGTAACACTGCTGGTGGACAGAATTGTCTCAGAGGTTATCGTTCGCCCAGTTAAAGCAATGAAATTCGTTTCTTCGCTTCGATAAAGTGTGTATGTGCGCTGTATGATAGTGAGCATGCGTGCGTGAGTGCTTCACGAACTCTACAACGTGTTGAGCGGTCTCAGATTCGTTTCTTCGCTTCGATAAAGTGTGTATGTGCGCTGTATGATAGTGAGCATGCGTGCGTGAGTGCTTCACGAACTCTACAACGTGTTGAGCGGTCTCAGTCAGAAAAATGTAACAACTTAGCCGGCTATTGAACCACTCTTTTTTGTGGGAGTGGAGATTTAGCCGAGTGGTTCTGTCTGTGGCCTCTCAGCTAGGCGACTGATGCCGTATGTTGTGTGTTCGAATCCGATTGAAAACTATCCGTCTTTTCTACCCTGGGTTGGTAACACTGCTAGTGGACAGAATTGTCCCAGAGGTTATCGTTCGCCCAGTTAAAGCGATGAAATTCGTTTCTTCTTTTGTCGCCCAGTTAAAGCGATGAAATTCGTTTCTTCGCTTCGATAAAGTGTGTATGTGCGATGTATGATAGTGAGCATGCGTGCGTGAGTGCTTCACGAACTCTACGTGTTGAGCGGTCTCAGTCAGAAAAATGTAACAACTTAGCCAGCTATTGAACCACTCTTTTTTGTGGGAGTGGAGATTTAGCTGAGTGGTTCTGTCTGTGGCCTCTCAGCTAGGCGACTGATGCCGTATGTTGTGGGTTTGAATCCGATTGAAAACTATCCGTCTTTTCTACCCTGGGTTAATTGGTTACACTGCTGGTGGACAGAATTGTCCCAGAGGTTATCGTTCGCCCAGTTAAAGCGATGAAATTCGTTTCTTCACTTCGAAAAAGTGTGTATGTGCGATGTATGATAGTGAGCATGCGTGCGTGAGTGCTTCACGAACTCTACAACGTGTTGAGCAGTCTCAGTCAGAAAAATGTAACAACATAGCCGGCTATTGAACCACTCTTTTTTGTGGGAGTGGAGATTTAGCCGAGTGGTTCTGTCTGTGGCCTCTCAGCTAGGCGACTAATGCCGTATGTTGTGGGTTCGAATCCGATTGAAAACTATCCGTATTAGATCTTCGCAATGCATGTGATGCAGTGTTTTAGGCAGTATGTTTGGTAGGGCTTTTGGCCTCCTCAGGCGTTCACATTTCTTAGCCCCTTCCTTGAAAGGCTTTAATAGTAAAGAAAAAATATCTAACACGTGCAGCTTTTCAGGTCCACAACTGGGGAGTCTGTTACCTTGCATTTGACAAAGACAATTCAGACACGTGACCGAGTGTTGGTAATTCCAGTACATACCATTCCAAATCACGCCTTTTGCCCAGTTTCTGCTGTATTACGTGCATTTAGCCTTTCATCAAATGCTCCTATCGATGGGCCTGCCTTTGTGTTGCACAACGGTGAGGGCTCATTTACTCCTTTGTTACCAGCCAAGTTTAATGCAAAACTTCGCCTTCACTTACAGATTTCAGGGGTACAACCCAAGCTTTTTTTCTGCTCACAGTCTACGTACGTATAGGGGGAGCTTCCTGGGCTTTGCAGTGCGGCATTCCCAGTGATGTCTTTAAAATCATGGGTGATTGGAAAAGTGATGCTTATTTACATTACTAGACTCTACATTGACGTTCAAGGTTAACTCTGTACTATTGTTTGCCAAATTTTTACCTACTGTTAAGACCTTCTACACTACTGTTTGGAGTTTTGGGCATTAGATTGTTAGTTTAGTAGTAGTAGTAGTAGTAGATTGTTAATAAAGCCTCCTTTGCACCAAACTTGGACATGTCTGTGACTGTGTGATTTAAGTACTAGCTCTTTGAGCTAGTACTTTAAGCACCGAACTTGGATATGTCTGTGACTGTGTGATTTAATGTCAGATTATAATACACGCATTTCAAAGTTTTACACAATTTTGCTTTCATAATTTCAAGTCTTTGAATTGTAATTGACGTGTAAGAGGAATATAATTGATATTCATATCTGTTATCAAACATCAGGATATCCTGGAGCCATGCGGCGTACGTTTAGTAAACAGCCGGCAGAGAACATCTTCGGTATCGCTTCTGTTAAATGTAGGGGCGACGAGAATTCAATACTGGAATGTACTTATTCACCGACCAATTCATGTACGCATTTGTTCAAGACCAAATGTAATTGTAAGTCAAGCAAAGTTTAGTTCATAAATATGGCGAATTTGCTGAATTCATTTATCATATCTTTAATGTTGTCAGTTCAAAATCTTTCTCCAGTATTTTCACACTCCGTGAGAAGGTTAGTAATAATCATTCAATCAATATCATTTTATATTTTGAACACCCAGTGATCAATACCGCCATCCACGAATAATATCTGCTACAAAGTTTAACGAATCTTGCAATTGAATTCATGAAACTAATGTATCAGACATCATTAGTTTGTACTTGAATTAATTTGTTTTATTGGTCCACAGCTATTCCGGTAAAAAGTTCCATAAACAATTATTTGAAAGTAAATTGCATATGAATGATTTCTACAATCTAATGCACAGATCGTGGATATTTTGGCTGCTATGATTACGACAAACTACAGCCACACTGGCAATCAAGTGATACCGTCACCAATTCTAAAATGACGATAGCATGGTGCCTTGAATACTGTCGATTACGCGACATGGACTACACAGGATTGAAAAACGGAAACCGATGTTATTGTGGACAGAGAAGTCTTAATGAAATGTACTTGAAGCCAAACAACAAATGTCGTAGACCATGCCAAGGCGACCCAGCACACAACTGCGGAGGTGAAAATACTCTATCTGTATATCCAAGTAAGTAATCATTGTATAGATTTCTTGATGATACTAAAACGTAGCATGAATGAAACAATTATAATCATGAATTTACCTTTTTTTTTACCTTTTATAATCTTGATTTTTGTATTAATGGCCATCAATTGACTTCAATATCTTCCGAAGCAATTATCTCAAACTAAAAACCCATATATTGATATCCAATCCAATACCTGCCAAATGTATGTCAGACAGGTACAAGGACTGCGTTGATTCGGTAATGATGACCGAAGTAATACATGTTATAAAAATACTACACTGGCCAATTTGAGATAGCATCAGACCTATCTGAAGCTATCTTTTCTTATTCAAATGATTCTATGTCACCTGGTATCTGATATGTATTCAAACTAAACAATTCTTGTATTTCGGTTGTGTGTGAATAATATATGACCTGATACTTACTTCCCGTCACCTCTATTCACAATAGGGAAGTAACATCACAAAAATATGTTATGATATTAATGTGGTAACGATGATTTGATTTAAACGGTCTTTTATTCTTAACTGCGAATCATCTTTTAATGCTCGAATCACAACAAAACCCATTTTACCTTACACATAGCGTCCATGGGAGCCTGTGGAGGTCACGTGAAAGCATCAGGAGTCATCTACTCACCTGGATTTCCTGGAAACTATCCTTATAATCAAACCTGCAACTGGATTTTATCAGCACCGAAGGAAAGCATCATCAAAATAAAATATCTGTTTCTCAACTTTGGTGGAGCAACCGATTCGGTAACGATGACTGAAGTAATAGATGGTATCCAATACAACACTGGCAAATTTGAAAAAGCATCTGACAAATCAGAAGCTATATTTTCCTACTCAAACGAGGTTCATGTCACCTTTACCTCGACATATCGACAAGATGTCAGCAATGGCATATTCGCTTTATATTTTGAAGGTAAAGTGCTTTATTTGTGGTGTCCGTTATCACAAACGCCGTCGTTCATGAATATATAGCATACAATCTGTACAATCTGTGATTTTTCTAGATTCTATGTCCAACAATGTGACTGTAAATGCTTCAATCAAATAGATGTACTCATCTTATTTATATATAACAACAGTGTCTTCCGAGATGTACCTATTTTTGATAACTTTTGTATACATTTGGGCTGGAGGCCTATTGTATAAGAATAAAGATTTATAATAATTAATAATATATAGCATGATATCACCGCGATACCTCTTCTATATGTTAGAATTGATAAATGGGTATGAAGCATTGTCGCAGAAGCATAGAAGAACAAAATATCCAGTTATGATAAAACTTACGTCAGAGATATATTTATAGACACTTGACGAAAGCCAATGGCTGTGCTATATTAAGGAACAAAGCTTTTTCTGTGACCATGGATGGAAAAGAAAAGACACAGAAGAGAATAGAAAAGGGCTCATAAAATACGTAAAGCAGACAAAGGCAATGTTTAAAAGAAATAATAATCGTTGATAAAACGATCACGCAAAGCATAGACCCTGCGTTTTCCTAGTGATATATTCAAAGCAATGCTGGTTGCACGGCATTGATACTACTGGTATGGGGTTCCTTGTATGTGGTCTCTACGGAATAAAACTCTACGCATTTGAAGAAAAACAATAACATATCAAACCTGGCAATTTGCACGCATTGGCCTGTAATGGTTGACATCCCTAACGCAGGGTTTAGGAAGATCCGTTAATGTTAAAGCGTACGAACGAAGATGATTTGACTGATAAGTCAGTCATTTAACTTCGCATTAACGGTTTGTCATTCAATGACTTGCGTTGATTAACTAATAATGAAGCAATGTCAAAACACTTTTTTCAGAGGCAGAACTTGGTTGTCAACTTCCGACTGGCATTGAAAATGGTAGCTCCAGGATTATTGGCCATAGTCCCCACTTCTCTTTGCACATTACTTGCAACGAAGGTTTTCAGGCAACGAAGTCAGACACAGTCAAGTGCAGAGAAAATAGACAGTGGACCGGTCCAATTCCTAAATGTCTTGGTGAGAAGTGTTCACCAGTGTATTACTTTAGAAGCAAAATTATATTCAGTAATATATTGAGTAAGCGCTTATTAGAGTTTTTCTTCTCTAATGAGAACTTCAAATATGATTATTCTTTCTTTTAAATGGCAATATATAATTTCATTATTTATGGAAATCTGTCTCTTTCGGGATAATTTTATATGAAATCACCTTAAAAAGTGACACTTTAAGGATAATATCACATGCAAACAGAAATAAGGTTGATATGTAGGCTGCCAAAGTATGCTTTATACTTGTAGTTATGTATGCCGGCCGTGTTTTTTCTTTTAGTTATTGATTGTGGTGAGCCAGGCAGGGTACCGAACGCTTCAAAGGAGGGCGATTTGTATACTTACAAGAACGCCATAAAATATTCTTGTAATGATGGCTACTACATCGACGGGCATGACGTCATCATATGCGAGGAAGATGGGAACTGGTCTAAAAAACCAACATGCATTTCGAAACATAAGGTAACTGAAACAAAGACTACTTGCATATTAGAAATAACTACTGCTTTGTTTTATTTGTTTGTTTTGCGAGGCGAGTGTGCATTTCTAATGATGAGGATGCACGTTTTACACATCACTAGCTAATATACAATGTCTGTGGGAAACATTACAACATGCATTTCGTCGTCTCTTCATGAGCCAGTCAGGTTGACAATGTCTCTAAATCTCTAAGGAGAAAGCTGTCAAGGTGAGATTGAAAATGTTCTCAGACGTGCATAATATTGCCTAGACTGTTAGGAGCAAGTTAAGAGATTATTCAACAGTAGTAGTACATGTATTAGCAAAACACAGATAATTGATTTGTTTAAATGAACAAGTAATTATGTTACAATTTCCAAACAATCCTTGCAGATACCGAGCTGGTCGGTCAGACCCAAAAAACTACTTCGACGGGTAAGTTCACTACAAAACCTGACAGGTGAAAAATCAAATTTGTTATACAGACTGGAATATAAGGAAGGCATTTTGCAATAGTGTCAACCGATCAGACGTGCGAGAAATATTTGTTGAACGTTCGCAACGCTTCTCTGCAATTCATTTCTTTACACATTAAACACCTTCTTAAATCAATCCTTCGAAAATATAATATTGTAGTAAGTGCTTTCATCGTTAACGTGAATATACTTGTCAAGTCATTACTTGAAAATACTTGCGACGCTATAAATGACTGCTAATACCTTTTATGGCATACTTCATCCGCAGCCTGTGTTCGGATTCGTCAAATGATAGTCACGTGGCATGCGTTCATTTTGTGCTTATCCACGTAAACGATATCAGTTCCGACAACTGATGCCCGCGAACTTCACAATCGACATTTGCGCAAGCGGGAAAGTAAACAAAGATGTTGTCTGCCGCCGAAAGGATAGTCGAGAAATTTCTCGGTTTATATGCTTCAAAGTTTGTGTATGGTACGTTCTTATGCATGACTGTAAATGAGTTGTGTTATTAAAACACATATTGACTGGCCATGAAGAGTAACAGCATACTTCTGTTACCCCTCAGGCCTGTGAGTCACCCCCAAAAGCAGATTGTTATCCTCGGCCTGCGGCCTCGGGAAAGTCTGTTTTTGGGGGTGACTTACAGTCCCTCATGGTACAGACGTATGTTTTTACCCTCATGACCAATCAATATGTGTATACTGTTTAATTGTTCAGTTGAGAAACAGTTCAGGAAATATGTTTTTACTTCATTGTACTCCCGTTCGGGGACACATATAGAAACTGCAAGAAACTTGTTGAAACATTGTGACATTTATTTTTATCATTACTCATACAGTAGTATGTGTTGACCCATTGGCATTACACGAACAAAACATATTGTCTAAATCGAGGTGCTGCCAACACCTTCAGGTGCAATTATCAGTTAAGCGATAATATGAGTCGATCATAAATGGATCAACTCTGCAAAAGTTGAAACATTGTCTAGCAGGAGGTCAGACGCAGTCAAAACAAAACCACCACGCACGTCACAGCACTGTCAAGTCATATCACTTGCTTTCAGGTGTAGTTGTTTGACTACATCTGACCTCCTGCTGGGCAATTTTTCAACTTTGGCAGAGTTGATTTCTCTGTGATCGACAGGAATTACTTCTTAACTGATAATTACACCTGACAGTGTTGACAACACCTCAATCTAGACAATATGTCTAGCTCGCGTAATGCCAATACGTCAAAGCAAAGCACTGTAATTTAAATGTTCCTAAATAAAGATGGCAATATTGAGAATTTGTTAATTTGAGAATCAATATTTTTACAGACGTTTATCATAGGTGTAGCTGTTGGAATAGTGGTTTGTGCTGCTTTCATAGCTATTAGTTTCATCTCATATCGAAGGTAAGCTTCATACCTTTTCTTCCTGCGGGGAAATTAAATCGACGCTAATTTGCTTTTTGTCACATATTTCTCCTTGTTGGAACAGAGAACGATGATTTTTTTTGTTTAATTACATAAACCAATTCATGACTTGACTTATTTATAAGCATTTTGACCTTGATATACCACTACGCCCATACTTAGGGAAATTGTATACCAATTGCGCATTCACTTGTTTGAGAGACGATCCTCTCTTGTATGAAGCTAAGTTTTGATCCGTGTAAATACCATATCACAAGAAAACTCCTTCGCTGTTGACAGCCGCTTGTGCCATTGCGTCTTGCCTTGTACCTTCGGCACTCGTTGGCGGGGAAAAGCATATTTCACGGCACCTGCCGCTGTGGCTACGTAGATATTTATACAAATTAAGACGGTACGAGGAACTGTCGGCAGTCTTGAAAACTACTTATTTCCCCTCTTAATCGCAAGTACCCTAAAAATGTGGAACTCCTTTTAAGTAATGTAAATATTCCGGGGACGCCTTTCAAATTTCACAGCCTTTGTCCTTAAGATAAAGCTGATAACATAGGGGAAAGAAATCAGTCCCATGGGGTGGGGAGAGAGGTTTTTTTGTGCAACGGTTTACCTTATTTGATTATATTAATTTTGACTGTGATATTTCAAATAAAGAGTTCAACTCCAAACCGTCTGACTGTTTCCTTTATTGCTACAAGTAATTTTATTAATTTTGACTGTGATATTTCAAAAAAAGAGTTCAACTCCACACCGTCTGAGAGCTTTATATATTACCGACAAGTCCTTATCTCCTCTCCAACTTGTGTATAGACAACTGTAATTGCTCCGAAAACATTGCCAACTTGCTAATCCGCTGTCCATATCAGCGGATTAAGTATTGAGTCAACACCACAGCCGTCCCATACGCATTAAAATAAGGAAAGGGTTGAAAATCACAGACACAGTGTCACGATGTCGTCCGTAAAACTAGTGGACGCTTAAAATATTCATGAATTCGTAAATAAATAGGAAGGTACACAACTTATTATTCATAAATAAACGGTAAAGGAGCTCCCTAGTGACCGGCCATTGAGAGACATTACTGAAAGCAACAACCTCGCGACCGGTCGTGTAGACAAATGTTGGCAAAAATTCCACACTTTATACTTACAGCCACGACCTCACGATCGGTCATGGAGAAAAATTACCGGGGAAAAAAAGTAAAAACCTGAAAGCCATAACCTCATGACCGATCATTGAGAAACTTTCGGGCTAAATTCAACACTTTATAGCCACGACCGGTCGTTGAAAAAAATTACCGGGGAAAAAATTCAAAGCTTGAAAGCGATAACCTCATGACCGATCGTTGAGAAAATGTCGGGAAAAATTTAACACTTTACGGCCACTACCTCAACCGGTCGTGGACAGAAAATGAAGTCGAATACCTGAAAGTCACGGTCGTTGAGAAAGATGTCGTGAAAATTCAACACTTTACAGCCACGACCTGGTGAGTGGGGTGCGGGATTGCTGGATAGCTGAATAGCCCCCTAAATAGCTAGGTAGCTAATAGCTACGTTAGCCATAAGAATAGCTTATATTTAGCTGTTTGTGGCTATTGAAGCTATTATTAATTTCCACAGGACACTTTTAGCTGCTAATAAACGTAGTAGGTAGCTATTCAGCTAAAAACAAATGATTATTGTAGGGCTGGTTATAGAGCTATTCAAGCTATTAGCCGTTTTTAGCCGCTAATAGCCACTCTTAGCTTACTATTAGCTGGCTACCAGCTACAAACTCCTGATGCCGAAGTGGGCTGGCTATTGAGCTATTCAAGCTATTAGCCGTTTTTAGCCGCTATTAGCTGTTTTTAGCCAGCTATTAGCTGGCTACCAGCTAAAAACTCCCGCAGTGGGAATGGGCTGGCTATTGAGCTATTCAAGCTATTAGCTGGTTTTAGCCGCTAATAGCCACTCTTAGCTAGCTATTAGCTGGCTACCAGCTAATAACTCCCGAGGTCGGAATGGGCTGGCTATTGAGCTATTCAAGCTATTAGCCGTTTTTAGCCGCTAATAGCCACTCTTAGCTAGCTATTAGCTGGCTACCAGCTAACAACTCCCGAGGTCGGAATGGGCTGGCTCCTGAGGTCGGAATGGGCTGGCTATTGAGCTATTCAAGCTATTAGCCGTTTTTAGCTGCTAATAGCCACTCTTAGCTAGCTATTAGCTGGCTGCCAGATAACAACTCCCGCGGCCTAAATGGGCTGGCTATTGAGCTATTCAAGCTATTAGCCGTTTTTAGCCGCTATTAGCTGTTATTAGCCAGCTATTAGCTGGCTACAAGCTAAGCAGTGGACATGTCTGAAAAAGCCTGACAACTACTTATTACCAAGGAAGTTACGAGCGTGACTTTCACTTAGGTGTACAAAGAATTAGACATCTCATAAATATACTGAATAAATATTGTAGAACCAAGAACGTAGTATTGAGTTCTTTATGGAAGATATTTTTTTATCATGCAAGTGTAAGTTTCTACTTACCACCGCACTTGGCATTTTTTTTGCATTGAGAGCTGAAGAAATCACAAATTGTACGCATTGAGGATTTCATTCACTGGCATGAAAAATTTTGTTGTAAAATGAAATGATCGGGGAATCTTGCGATTTGTAGAACCAAGAAATATATTAAGTCACATGGCTGGTTGAGCGGTAGAGTAGTTATGGTCAGTTAGTCTCTGTTTGAAAAGGTTTCATGTGATTGCTTGTGTCTGGAAAAGTTTCATGTGATTAATTGTACCGACATTCACGCAGAGGCTAATCAAATACCAGTGACGGGTTTTGCATTGTCTTTTGTTCAAAGACTTATTAAATATGCATGTCAGTTTGCAGCTGAACACAAAAATTGTTTGTAGAAGACTTCCCACATCTGACAAGTACTTACATAGGAGATACACAAGCGTTTGGACGATAAGCTGTTGTTTTGGCTTGGCCTCTGTATTAAATGAAAGATGTGCGAGAATATGGTAGAACCAAGAAAGTAATATCAAATGTTCGGTTACTTCAGAAATACCTAATTGCATTGTGCATTTCTTGTCGAGCGGGGCTCTACGAAGGAAATGGTGAACGTGATAATTTTGTTCATTGCCTTTAAGTTATAAGCGAAGGGTAGAATCACGCCAAAAGATCACGCTGTACATGAGAATTGGTAATGCTTATGCCCACTTTACAGGTTTTAACAGATACTAATCCCGGCGACAAACATGAATGACTGATTACACAGGTTCTAAATCAGACAAAGAACTGCGACCAGTAAGTTGATGTGGAAAAGCGGAAGCGCAGTTGCGAGATCACTAAGATCGGCAGTGGGAATAATTGGTGTAGGCCTAAATAAGAAAGATATCGACAAACATGCAGGTGCTGCATTGCAAGAATAATCGCACCGTAAGGCATTGGAAGACTTCTCGAGTTTAAAGCAAATGTTGAAATGTAATAAAAAAGTCAGAAAATACACGTACGAATTGTATGTCACCTCATTCGGCGTGTTAATGATGAGAGTATCAGTTTCCAGGCAAGGCAATAATTAATACGGGAAAACATGACAGTGATTTTGCATGAATATGATTGATAAGAAAATAGCTGATAGCCAGCTAATAGCCAGCTAACATTGGCTAATAGCGGCTAAAAACGGCTATTAGCTTGAATAGCTGAATAGCCAAGGATTTTGGTATCATAGCAGAATAGCTGAATAGCTGCTCAACAACCCCGAAGCAGCTATTAAGTTTCCGTCATTAGGTCCCAAACATAATAGCTGAATAGCCGCTAATTATCCCTTGAGTCATTTCTGTAAACCCTCTTAGCTGAATAGCTGCTAAATATGTCAAAGCTGGCTATTTTGGCTATCCAGCAATCCCGCACCTTTATGGACCTGGTGCGATCGTTGTGGAGAGAAAACATTGGGAAAAAATCGGAAACCTGAAATCTACGACCGTGGAGGGATATTGAAGCTCCTTGTCTGTGATGAAATCAACTAGGCTACCGTCCGACTGATCAGGAGAGAAAATGTAGAGTCACTAACAACAGCCATGTGGAGAGACAGCTCAGAAAAAATTAAAATACATGATCTGGGAGGCCTGAAGGAGAACGGCAACGTTACAAAATTTTTGATGACATAGGTTAAGTTCTTGACTACATTTTCCTACCCTAGAACTTTAAAAAGCTAAGTCCATCCTTTCAGTTCATTCAGATTATGTGCTCTCGTCGTTGAAATGCGTGTTTGAGGAATGATACTGATGGAAAGTGCATAATAATACAGCGAAAATATATAAAAGTCAGCTTGGACTCTCTGTTGTGCCGCGCAACAACCTAAACGCAGCCGCTGACGTTTTTACAGACAGAATACACAGACAATGTATCAAATACCATGAAATCGTTTTTATTGAAAAGGCGTGCTTGCAGTACCAGCACACAAACAAAAAACTGAATAAAAAGTTGATGATTTTATCCATCTTGTTCTCGGAAAGTGAAGCGAGGGCTGTCCGTCTTTGGGGAAAATACTATAACTTACACTACACATGGACGCGGAAGTGAAAAACACACTAACATTTTAAAACGAGAACGGGCAAGAAAATGTCAGTAAATTCGTAATCCTGGTAATAACTGGGGTTAATATTAGGAAGTCTAATCGTGTTCCTTGCCATTCAAGATGTTTTGTTGATACGATTTGCACATTGTGGAGGTTCTTTTGGAGTACCTGTAGGTGAGAACTTCATTGGTACGGATTGTCGCTGATGTATTAACGGGGAGGCAAACGAGTCAGTCACAGTAGATGACGGTGTGCTACGTTTACGATAGACGCTATAGATGCACGGTGACGATGCATCACATGATGACATCAATCTGTATTGAGCTGCCTGCAGCGGTGTTCGGTTCGGTTGATGCTGTCTGAGCCTCGCTACAAGGAGAAAAATTCTCCTTGTCTGTGGCTGTTGAAGCTACCACCTCGATTGACCAAGGAGGTTCGTGTAGATGCAGAGGCAGGAAACGTGATACCTCGCCCTTCAGCTCTTTCCGTGCAGGATTTACAGAAGTTTTGGTTATATTCTCGAACTCATCATTAGCAACATTTTGAGACAAAAAGGATACAAATTGAATCCTTGTTTTGATTTTGTAGGATTGATTAAAACCAGTCGTGTAGCGTGATCTTATAAAACTTTTGCTCATTTTGAGTATGATGTACTAACTTTGACACTATGTAACATCAAACGCATTATGGGAAATATGTTTACTTCTGGATTGGAAATAAACAGGTTTGAGGTCAAAAGGTTCTATTTCCGACTTCCGCTCTTACGGACGACATCGGACCATGACCGACTCAAAAATGTAGGTTGGTTTTCCGGCTCAAGATGACCATTTTAGACGGCGTACTTTGGCATGTAACAGTTCATCGGTATAGCGATGCTTTTGATAGTCGTTAAATTTCGATTGACTTCTACATCTGCTCAGATTTGCGTTTTCTTGTGATACTGTGTCTGTGATTTTCAACCCTTTCCTTATTTCACTACGTGTGTGACGGCTGTGGTGTTGACTCAATCACTTAATCCGCTGTTACGGACAGCGGATTAGCAAGTTGGCAATGTTTTCGGAGCAATTACAGTGGTGTATACACAAGTGAAGAGGAGATAAGGACTTGTCGGTAATATTATAAAGCAGTCAGACGGTATGGAGTTGAACTCTTTATTTGAAATATCACAGTCAAAATTAATAAAATCAAATATAAAGGTAAACCGTTGCACAAAAAAAACCTCCTCCCCACCCCAGGGTCCTTTCATCTGTTCCCTGTGCTGATAAGTGGCCTGCCTTGCTTTAACCAATGTATATTTGCAGTTTTGAAGATTGAAGGCAAGCTGAGAATACGTTGAAACTAATCCCCAGTGAAAGGTTGGTCAATATCTACCTCTTTCAGAAAACAACATTGCTGCAGTCATGGCCGAAAACAAGACGTTCGCACTGTGACTGAAGAGTTCGTTGGAGCAACACGGGATACAGCAGAGGGTGAATCATGTGGCTATGATCAAGGGAGATTGGAAATTCGGGAATACGAAACTATTTCGGATGCACCTTCCGGAGCAACATCCGCCAAAAGTTCGCAGGAAAGAGATGATAGGTCACCTTATGAGAACCTTGACCCTAAAACGCGCAATCAGCACCAATACACTGGCCTGACAAAACATGAAGAAATTCGACAGAGTGACGAAACTTTGTACAAAAGAGAAGAATCAGTCGCTATGTCCGCGTATAAGCCTACACATCCATAAGCGATAACACGTACTCTAGTCTGAAGGAATACAACGTCGATGATAGTATGGTGAAGAAAATGACTAAAGAATAATTTTCCAAAACACGCTTTCGTGTGAAACTTTTTTATATATGTGAATTTAGCTTTTTGGGTGATATATTGCCTTTAAGTTAGACAAAACTTCAAAAAGAAAGTATCACTTTGCTCCTCATAAGCGTATTTGAATATTCACGAACTCAATTAATATCTTTATCAATTTTTGCTGCGGTCAACGCCAGCGGGATACCTAACTTATAAAAAGCGGATTTTGTCAATAATCATGTCCGAGTGTTTGTTCCATTATCTTCAATTTATTTTCATTTGCGATATATTTGTGACATCTGCACATTTCATCTGACCAAGCAGGAAAGTATGTCATATTGGAAAGTCAAATGAGGCACGAAGTTGCATAAATCCCTGATTTTGAAAATATCCATTCTAAAGACTTGTGTTTTAGGGGAACTGTCTATTTCTATATGTTCTCTCGGTAAAATGATTATTTTAATTATGGTTAACCCTGCTTATTTCTATCGATATCATTAATTAATTCTATATCTTTTATCATGGTACTGGATTTATCAGTACATCAGACAAGATCAATAGTAATTGTTATTTGAAACAGTTGAATACTTCGAGTGACAATTATCAAATTATTGAACGCCAGATATGGCACAGTGCGTGTTTTGGTCTCTTTTAGGCTAAAGAATATCAATCAACATACTGAAACTGTAAATATGAAAGATTCTGATGTGGTCTTTTGGTAAGGATGGATTAGTGTAACCGTACAAAATCAGTACAAACAATATGTCTTTTCACAGAGGAACTTACAAGGTTTTTGCTTCATCCAGGTCAGAGACAGCATATTATACCATAATCACAGGCAAATTTAAGAATCATATTCTATGGAAGGCAAAAATGTCAATGTAACTGACTTCCATACAGCACTATTTACCCCTGAAAAAGTTCTCCAAATAGCGAATGCCATCAAGTTACCGATGCATTCTCGATAGTGTTTGTCAGCAGATGCTTGAAACAAGAGATCTTTTTGTGTACAGCATTTGTTATGGAGATGTCTAAAATTAGGTCCTCCAGCTCAATGAAACAACGTTTCTGCTATTTACAAAGTCTTTCTAGCCTCTGGAGATCCTAATCTGTTCGAAGGAAGACCATATCATTGCAAAAAAAAACAGAAGATTCAGATATTGGCTGTAGCGCTCGAAACCACGATATTATATTTAATGACACTTTTTACAATTTTAAAACTATGTTGATTTCGTATAAACTAGGAAGTAAAATGATAGTGTAACATTATGCAAGTTAAATAGTATTACCTAGGCACCCCACGCATTGAATCGTAGGAGAAAGTTCGGGGGCTAGTTAAGAAGAAAGTTTTAACAGGAAATGAACAAATATAAAGCCTAATATTTAGAGTATATGTGTATACATGTAGACGGCAAGACGAAATATACAAGTATAGGGTATTTCTCTGATCTGAACTATCCATACATCAATATACCTGGAGTCGCTGTGAAAGATTATATGATCACTGTATTTTGCAGCTTCCTTTATCTTTCATGATTTTTACTGCTAGAAAATGTGATTTTCAGTGTTTCAATAATATGTGCCATGAATCACATACTAACATATTTGAATAAAATATTATATGTCCTGATATTTACCAGTATTTTTATAATAAATGGCGCCAGCCTCTTTTAATTTCTAGAGGGGAAAATAAATTTAAGGTCGCTTTTTAGATCTAATTTTGCCTTCGTGTGATAGGTAGCTGAATCGGAAGCAACTTTCAGTAGCGTGATGGCGTAACCTAGGGGCCATCTTGGCTGCAGTTTAAGGATTTTGGTCGTCACTCTTCAAGTCGAACCTGAAGCAAAGGCAGGTTAGTTGCATTCAGGTAAAAACTACGAACGTGACATTTTTTCTGTATGACTGTAAATAATCTGACGCTACGTGAAAACAAGGGAGATTGTCTAGTAATATTTAATGCCATAATAATAAAAACTAAATTTGTATTGTTTTCTGTTGCATAACACCCTATGCCTTAAACCCCGTATTCTAGTGCGTTTTTCGCAAATCTTGACATCGAGAATGCCAAGAAGTGTGGATTTAGCTCTGTCAATGATATCGCTTTATTAAAGTACGCGCTTCGAAAGTGAAAGACTTAAACTTTCTCCCAAACTCTCTTGAATCAAATTTTGAAAATATTGTCCGATACATTTTCAAATCACCAATTTTGTACTTCTTTGTGCTCCCGTTTTCGACATTTCTAAACAAAATTCAATGCCCCTCTGGCTCGATCAAATAAAGTGAATTTTTCACATTATGTTCTTTAAATACTATATAACAAAACAACAATTTTGTTTTATTTTATACATTTGAATAAGAGTCATTTCAATTTTGCTCATCACGATTTTAATCACATTTGTGGAATGTCAGTATCTTGCCTTTGTCGATTGTTACCCTGAAAAAAATCTATTTTTGCGAACGCTATATGAGGTCGAATGCGCCGCGCATCATTTTTTATGAATAGACGAAATTGAACTGCTTACGATGGGGTAACCAACCTTATCAAGACTCATTAAGATATTTCCGTGTCTAGCACTTACTCTTTTACCACGAGGTGAAGTCTACAATTTGTATAGCCTGTTGTTTAACGGGGGTGAAAAACATTTCTTCGAAGACTTAACTTCAGGGTCATGACGTCAGACCAAGGGATTTGTTTACTTGCAAAGCTGCATGACACCATCCCAAATTAACGATTTCCCTATTATTTGTCCTTGGACGTGGATAATAAAACAATGGTTGGGACGATAGCATACTCAGACATACTTTATTTATCAGAAACTAAAGTGTGTGTGAGCAAGAAAATTATTTCAGGGTATTCTGTCTCTGTTTTCTGGATGTCTTTAATATTTGCGCTTGTTATTGCCTTAAAGTTCAGTCACTTTGTTTTAATACATTTACCTCCACGTCTCGCATTTTCCCCTCTACTTAAAATAATGAGACAGTGTCCTGAAGTCACATGCTGAACTCTCGGGATTTTGAAAGTAACGACAGTTCACGGATGCAATGCAGGTGACAGTTTTTGGGGTTTTTTTGGTCATGTTTTCATCATACTGCAGCCAAGGAATAATAGGGCACAGATTTTCAGATTTTTGTTGATTATTCACTAAATAGGGTCTTGGTCCTCAAGCAGAAAACATTAAGGTCAAAGCATATTATTATGTGCGATATTTGATAGGGATACACTAAAGTGCTCTACACGTAACGGTGCAAATTTACTGCTCTGTTTATATACGCGACGTCACAATTTTACAATTGAGGAGTTTCACCTCGATGGTCTCGCCCGCGACAAATCTTTTTGTAGTGTTCAGGTAAAATTTACACGCAGGTCATTGTTCATCGAACACTATAGCTGCTTATTGTAATTTGGTAGCTCCTAGTTCATATGAACTGAAATGCATGATTTCCCTCAAAAACCCTGACACTACCCAAAATACGCAGATGATCACAATGTTGTTTTATTGTAAAAAATCAAAACATTAAAAACCAAATGCCATGTTTTTCATTCATATACAAAATCAGACAGATAGAATTATATTTATCTTCAACTCGTTCATCGCCTGTATGGTCTCCTCTTTAATAATTTTGCTGCGCAGTTCAGAGAGAGTTGCCTGCTCTTGACACAGTTTGTTAAAGAAGCCCGACCTACACTAACGCAGTTATTTACCAGGATTAAAATCCCCGTTTGCGTGATCTGTACCAAAAGAATGCCTTGCCGTATAATCTGACGGGAAGAATGCAGAGAGGAGTAATCTTATTCTTTGAACCAGTCTGTAGTCGTGATTACACCATCATGTCGTTTTCGAAAGAGGGACAGAAAATCATGTTGGCATGGATAATTTCTGATGTCGATAGCGGTAAGACCATAACCAGTGCTTTTGTGAGTAGGATGAAGAACGTTGTCAGGGGCTAGATTTTCAAGTATACACTGTTTTATGGTCTAGTGTTTCAAGTTTTAGACTTGATCGAGTGTGGAATAAATGGAGTTCTGGAAGATCTTACATTGACTGTACACAAAAGGTCGACCCAAAGACCGGTGAGCGTTTCACGGACTGGTGACTTCGTGTCACCACCAAGCCAAAGTGGCCCATTGGACAATGGTTGCTGTAATTGATAGGTCATTCATGACTCATGGTGAATATTTTATATCCACCCCCTCACGTGCAGTGCAGCGATACCGTATGACGATGCCTTTTCCACAGAAATGCTAACACTAAAATTCGCATGTAACCTATGAACCGGTAAACCGGGACATCACGTGTTTCGCCGTATTTTTTACACCCACTCCGCTGGAAGAAAGGCATACTTACCTAAAAATCAACTGTCAACGTAGAGTAATGGAAAGCAAAAAGTGGCAAGCCAGAGGCACCTTGCTGCATGTTGCCATTCTCCAACTAGTCGTTAACGTTCCCAGCGTGCGAGGAAATAGAGGTAAGTTTTAAGTACAACACGGCTATTGAACAAGCATGGTTTAGAGGTTAACGCACGTCTGAATTGAAGATTTATTTACGTCCATTAAATATAGGAACATTTAGCTCTACTCTCATTTATACGGCAGGGACTTACTATTATATTGAGTTTCTATGTGAGAGTATATATATATATATATATATA
>LD351934.1:68119-87099 GCA_001465055.1 Ptychodera flava | reverse complement strand
CGATAAATTTCCTTCATCACACAAATTATTCCGTTGTTTCTCGATCGGAATCAAACCTGCAGCGTAAGGCTGTAGTGAAGACATAAGCTGTCGACCTGTAGCCTACAGCGCTGTAGAATCCTATATATTTCGAAAGTTGATGACTCGGATAACACTCACAACAGAACAAAGTTCCCGTCAAGTAACAATTTGAAAATTGGGAAGTACCTACGGGTGATATATGTGTCACAGCAAACATCAAAGTCCGTATGACGAAAACGTTGACGACTGAGATGGCCACCGGCGGAGACCGGTGACGGCAGTGCCCCGGCCCTCTACACAAGCGTACACTGTGTTTGTCATCGATCTGAAACTTTCGGGCTCGCAAAGGCCGTAAACTTGTGATATTTCAAAAGCCACAGCATCTCTAAGAATGATAACTACTGTTTCGATCGTGCCGTTGCATTCACTTTATAAATATAATTGTAAATATTCTAAATAACCAAAAATACTATCGTTATCCGTCGCTAGCGCGGTGAAAGCTATGTCCGCCGATGGCAGACCTGCCTTGGCATCGGTCCAGCGCGAGACAATGATTGACACGCGCACGTGACCGAATCGGAATGTCTGATTGGTGGAGACACCATTCCATGTATCAAATATTTAGCTTAATGGGATTTATGAATGAAAGTATACCTGTAAACATTTGCACATCTCCTGGGTGACGGACCGCTTTACTCATTAAATGTAAGTAATCCGCGTAAATAAAACACAAAATCGCGATATAAATCATGCAATTTGTTACAATATTTTTGATCCATCCACATCAAAGAAAAATAAGAAGACTGTTCATATAAATATATATATATATATATATATATATATATATATATATATATATATATATATATATATATATATAGATAACCGGGAGGGCACATTGTATACACAAATTAACTCTTTCATGCACCTTGGCATTCTTGCGTCAAACATTTCTATGCAACTTACATGTAAGACAGTAACAAACTTACGCCCCTACCCTATTTGGCCCTCAAACTATAAAGGAGGGATTTCTTCCTGTTTTCCTTTACCATAATTCTCGCAAAAAATGTACATTTACTTTAAAATTTTTAGTTTAATGAAGTGTAACGATTGGCTCATAAAGATAAAAATACGAACTAAATTCAATGGTAGTCATGACAACTCCAGGCACTTCCTATGTTATCTTAATACTTGCATGTCATGCAATTTAAGTTGTGAGATTACATACAAATATAAAAATAGCACGAAACAGAAACACTCCACTGCATTGTTTGATAACGAATTCAAGCAGTTTAATGTATAGAGAACTTGCTGATGTCAGAGGGGACAGCGTACATTTTCAAACCGGGTGTCGTTTTCTCACCACGGGGTTCCTCTCGCTATTGTTTATTTTATTGTATTTAAATAAATTTTGACTATGATAGTCTTAATAAATATATTCACACTACCCACCTCTTGTGCCTTGGTCTTAGCATTGATATCGCAAAGAGTATTTTCTGTGTATCCTTTAATGTGTCATGTATTTGTCCCGTGATAACTCTAAGGTAAATGTTGTCTTTGTGCAGCGTCTATTATCTGATGCGTTTGATTGCATTTGCCAAAGCAAGTAAGGGTAAGCTACTAATCTGTGGACGCGGTTACCTTATTATCAATGGATTAACTTTGACAAAGCTCGTTAAGCAATAAACCATGCCAAGGGTCGGTTTTGACCAGTTCACCTGGACATATATACTGGTCAAAACCGAGGGGTATGGCCATATGCTTGGGTGGTTTATCGCCATCATATCATAACAGTATTACATTAAAATTCTGGCGTGAACGTTAAATATGATTTTTTTTCTATATAAGGGTTTGTTCCGGTTACAACAGTGCTTTTTATCGTGAATAGAGCACGGTTATTTTCACGTCTCTACCAATCACATCACTTCATTTGCGCATTCGATATATTGTATGACGTAATTAATATTTTCAAAATGGTAAAAAATAGGGTTCATATCAGTACTCTTTTCAGGAGAATAACAATACAGGCATAGTATGTATGATAATACACGCTGTCATCTTGCACAAATTAAGCAATAAAGTGGTATACCATGAGATTTGAACCAGTTCAAGACATATATGAACGAGGGATAGCGAGTACATACATGAAGTGAACTGGTCCAAACGGAGAGGTATACCGTCACTGAGTGTGCTTTATTGCAATTATATCATAACAGTATATTGGCATGGAACGTCAAAAAGGATTTTTACTATTGCCTAGAGCTCGCGCCTGTGCCAACCGTGCTATATATTCCTGAAACGGAAGCGTGACGGGAGCCAAACTTCAATGCAAGCGATCTCTTGTGCGAGGCATGCTGCAGGACATATCTGCTGCTAGGGCCTCCCACACTGTTCTTTTCACTTCTCAACCAATCAGATCGCTTTATTGGCGCCATCAATATACGTGTATGATATAATAGACTTGACATTCCTCGTCAAGTCTATTTTAAATCAATTTCCTACGATGATTGAATCGGTCAGCATTCAAAGATCGCTCGACTCCACATAATGTTTGCACAAAGTAAACAGCCCTTTTCACATTAAAATATATTACAATATTCTGAACCAAAAATAAAATGCGCGAAGTAAAGGCTTTATCTCAGACGAAAATTTTGATCTGAACGTGAATTTGTTGACATTTAGCCATATTCAAATACATTATTTGGCCAAAAAACATCAGCACCAATTTTCAGATATTGACCTTTGTGATTTTAGACACGCGTAAATGCAACATTCTGGGTACATTTGAACTGATAAATATAGATACTGTAAGGTTGATGCATATTTTTACACATAAAACGATCATAGCAACTAGTAAACAAACCTTTGGACCTGCATGAGATATATATACGAATATTTTAGCCAATTAAATATGAATTCTTTCTATGTTCTTTACAATTCCGCAGCAAAGGTTCGACTTGTTGATGGGTCGTCTCCTTATGACGGCCTCGTTGAACTGTACGTAAACGACACTACTGGATGGTTACCTGTATGTGGAACTCGGGGTGTGTGGCACTTTGTGGACGCCGATGTCATTTGCAATCAACTTGGTAAGCGTCGCGATGCCTACATTTTAACCCAACGAAAAGTAGTCACTTTGTTTTCGCGAGTTAGTCACTCCGGATCCTTTGAACTACTATAACCAGAATAAATTATGAATAAATAGACAAATAAATAAATAAATGTTGTTTTAACAGGTTTTGTAGGGTGAAGTTTTCGTGTCATTGTCATGCTTCTCACTCGCTGGACTGAAATATTCTGTTGCGTTTGCGTTTCCACCATTTGTTTGGGTTGAAGTTGACAGAGCGATCAAGCTATTCCCAATGCCTGAGGAATGCTGAGTATAGTCTACAGAAATACTACAAGTAATTTAGTTTCCGATTTTAAACTTTAAATATATCTATCTCAGTATATAGATAGAATGAAAACCTAAAATCACTTTTATATTAAAATCAATCTTCGTTCAGCGCCAACTCGACAACGACGCAACCAACAGAATTAATGAGTTGAAACAGTGTATCCAAAATGATAATTACGTCACTTACTCGCACACTGAACCATATGTATGTCAAAGGAATGCTGGTGTAGCGCCGGTGCCTCACCTGGCCTGGTACACTCAAAAAAATGTAGCGCGATGTTTTGCGATACATAAAAACGTGTAACGGGATGTTACGATATAAAAACATGTAGTGCAATTTCTGCGAACGGTAACAGAAATAAAGCCAGACCCCCTCCCCACCCCCTAAACACAGAAATTGCGTTCACCATGAGAGTTTTTTAATTTTCTACGGTCCCCGAAACAATGAAATAAATGCTGGAAAATATAACATGCCCTGTACTGTAAATTTCTAGTGCATACTCAATAACTGCTAATTTGAAGTGCATTTTTTGACATTTGCAGGTTACAATGGTGCAATGCGGTCAGGACGGGAGAATAATATTTTACGAAATGATCCTCGTAGAGTCGTAGATCAGGTTGCGTGTCCGGCAAACTCCATCACCATCGATGATTGTAGCTTTAATATCGAGGAAGCCGGCCATTGCACTGATGGCGCCAGGATTACGTGTAACTGTAAGTTTAGTTTACGAAAGAATGTTTACGCAAATTATTGCAGGTATTGTTACCAATGTTATGAGTAGCTCAATATTCCAACATAAATGTATGAATATATTTCCTGGACTATTTTTGATGATTCACAGTCAACTCTGTTAAAACCAACGTTGTCTAAATATCAAGTAGGGTCTTAGTCCAAATGATTTTTGACCAGATCGGGTTGTAGACAAAGTGTCGAAATTAGACTGCCGTGGCCTGCGACACGAACGTTTCGCGAGATGTTCAATGGAACGACATGCTCAGCGATTTAGTCTTGTTCTCGATTAAACCTTTACTGTAGCCTCAGCGACGATTGTCATTTGAGCAAGAGTCATATTTCATTTACTTTTATTGAATCTAGTCCATGGTTACATTGGATGTTTCAACAACAACGCTAGCGATCCAGTACTTGCTGATGATGAAGAGGAAACCAATCAGATGACGATTGAATGGTGTCTTGATTACTGTAGGGAACGTAACTGGACGTATGCAGGGTTGTACTGGCGTAAATTTTGTCACTGTGGTAGGCAGGGAACCGGCTACGCACGACAGGGAGTGTTACAAAGTCAGCAATGTAGTACTCCATGTGGTGGAAATAATCAGCAAGTATGTGGAGGCGGAAAGGGAAGAATAAGCATATATAACAGTACGTAAATCAAGACATCATAGGGTAAACTTCACATTTCTAAGCTTCTCAGGAGTAGAAGCAAATTTGGGTCGATCAAATTACAACAAGATGATCAGTGTGATGGTGGACAGAAATGCGCAAGAAGACGTTTTTCTGTTTCTGCTGAGAGTGTGGTTATGAAAGGAATATGAATGTGCAGTAACTGTTGTAGTATTTAAGCATGTATATTCTTTGAGAATAAATTAAATCGTGCTCATATCTCTTTGTAGCCCATTTAGGTGCATGTGGAGGCCAAGTCAACGTTAATGGATCTCGGACAATCTACTCTCCTAGATTTCCGGGATATTATCCGAATTCTCAGGATTGTACTTGGACCTTATCATCCTCAAATTCAATTAGTTTGACGGTGATCTTTATCCTTTGGACATTGGATAGTACTAATGATTACATAATACTCTATGATGTCAGCAATGGTAAGAGGAGTGTCATTCGTCAGTTTAGCGGATCTGACGTACCGGAAGTGGTATGTTCACACTCCAGCGAGGTGCTCGTGCACTTTTATTCAGCAAACAGCAGTGGTTCGAACAGAGGGCTCTTCGCCATTACCTTTGAAGGTACAGCTACGTATATCATGAATCGATATCTGTAACACCACTAATTAAGTGTCATCCGTAGGGATGGTTACATGCTCGACCAAGCTTCGTTTATTTCTATCACCATTGATTATTAAACTTGAATGAAGTACATCAATGACAAAATGTAAAAACATCAAAATGAAATGGAGATGATACACCTTTCTGTATCACAACAGCAAGGGTTGAAGAGTAACTTCATAAGATTAACCATGCGATCTTACGGAAGGGTAACTTGCTGCAAAGTTGCACAAGACAACATTAGTCACAACAATAAAAATTTCCTCTGACATTTATTACCAAGGTCGAAAGTACGAGTAATCTTCATTGGCAACAGTAAATCGCTATTGATGCCTTTCATCGGAAGATTTCTACATAATACTCTTTCAGTCAGCCGCAAACATTGCTATAAAATCTAATTTTCAGAAGTGTACACTGCTTGTCCACTCCCAAGAGAAATCAAGCATGGCCACTTCAATGTAACTGGTGACTGCACTAAAAACTGGACGTTATCAGTCACATGTAACGAAGGTCTACAAATGAGCACATCCCATTCAAGTGTTGTCTGTTATGAAGGTCATGGATGGAATGATACTTTACCGACTTGTACCGGTATGAAGGCTTGATTTCGTAGTGTAAATTTGTATATCGACTATCGAGTTAAATATGTCGCTTTTTCTTGTGTCGAAATGGACTAGACATAAAACGTGTTCATTTAAATTCACGATCCATATAAATATCAAGTATGTAAGAGTGAAATTTGCTTGCATGTAACTATACTTGCATTTACGGGTACCTACAGGTGTATTAAGTATTATAAGAATGTTTTAGGGTTTTTTATAAGGCTATGACCATACTTACTTTGTCATTATTCTACCTTCAACAGTACAGGCCAGAATTATAGTAGAAGGATTGCAAAGAATAAGGTCGATTTTGGCGTTCTTGGGTTCAAAATATTGTTTTAGATTTACAGGAGGAATTTACCATCTTCACGGTACTTCTTCGAAGCATTTCACCATATACTGTAGTATGGTATCATACGCGTACCGGTGACCACCACCTCTTAAGTCATACTCATGAGCAGTCTAATTTAATTCTTTAGCGAGCATGATTGTTATCACAAATAATCACTAGAGTTAAATGAATCTTAAATGAAGTATTTTGAGCGAAGGTTCATGATAATGCAGCCTGCAATATCAGAGTAGTGAAATTCACAAATGAATAGGTATTTCATATCAGCTACCTTATATGCTTGGAGTTCAGATATTTTGTGAGTTATATACAATACGCATGCAATCGCCCATTTTTCTCTCATTAGCTGTGCATATGTTTAGGTATCTATGTAGTGAAGTTGTTCAGAATGTAGAGATTCTTGGTTTTATAACATGATATCACTATTATTAATATTCCAAGCTGAAGTACCGGTGAAACTGACGGACGGAGTATTGCCGAATGAAGGACTTGTTGAAGTGTTTGACTCTGAGTATGGTTGGCTTAAAGTGTGCCTGATAGGAAGTCGAGACAAAACATGGAGTTGGAATGAAGCCGATGTTGTCTGCACTCAGCTAGGTAAGCGTTAAAGTTATCAATCATGTATCAATGGCTTAGTCGTATTAGAGAAGCTGGACATGTAATATGTTGTTTTGACAGTAGGGAATACTTGAATCACCAAAATTTATGTGAAGATATTAATTCTCCGATGTAGGTGACAGTACGTCATAAATTGTTTCTACAGATTAGTTCATACTAGTTTATTCGTTTTACGTATTGCACCCGAATTTCTGTCCACATTTCTGTTCATTACCGGGTCAACCATTTGTTTATTTAAGAGCAGCACGCGTCAAATTCAGCAATGTCGCCTAAATTATCATTAATTTCACTAGTTTGGAGATATTAAAACATAGCTTCTACATTTTTTGCTCCCTGTTGACGGTGACAAATTTGAATAAGTTCCTAGAATTGCAAAGAAAACCAAGCTCAATTCAATTCAATTCAATTCAATTCAATTCAATTCAATTCAATTCAATTCAATTCAATTCAATTCAATTCAATTCAATTCAATTCAATTCAATTCAATAGAGCATTATAAATGCAGAACATAGACAATTAAAAATTGTGGCTCAAGTAAATCAAAATATTGAAAATATACAAAAAGTACATGGACTAAGAACGATACAAAAATAAAACACACATAAAAAGTTTACGAATCATTTAAAAAAGCACAGCGGTGGGGCACAACGATAATTTGCGCCGGCTTAACCTCTATTCTGATCCCTGTAGAAGAAGTGTAATCAGAACACTATCAAACTTTACAAGATGGCTACCTTCATGACACTGTGTACTTTAGTCTACAATCATCAGTATAAAGAATATACAACGTAGGAGATAGGACGCAACCCTAGGGAGAACCAATATTTGTTTTTATTAATTCGACATGGGACCATTGACAGAAACCCTATCTATTTGTGAGAAAGTCACGAATCAAGAGTACGAGTTGACTACTAATATCGAACTTTAAGAGTTCCTCTGCAAGGATGTGGGGCTGAATTGTTTCGCAAGCACTGAAGATATCTGCAAAAAGGATTCTTGCATGAGCACTTGTTTTTTATCTACATTTTAGTACACTTTGTTAAGAATGAAAAGCTTATCATCTTCAACACTCTTTCCTGATCGATATGCAAATTGCAGGGCATCTAGTTTATGTTCAACCCGTGTCAGAATGGATTGTACCAAATTATTTTCTCAAATGTTTTTATTAACAAAGAAGTAAGAGCAACGGGTCGAAAATCACTGGCTTCATTTTGGGTTAGTTTTCTGTGGAACTGTTACCACTATAGAATTTTTCCATATGACAGGAATAGTAACCTTGTCGAGAGATATTTGAAAGAGGTGTTGTAAGACTCCATCACACTGATCAGTACAGAACTTCAGGATGCGACCATAAATACTATCAGGACCTGGACTTTTGTTTACACTCAACGATTTAAATGTTTTAAGTTCACGCCTCTGATTCAATACACGCTAATCTCGCTCATAAGCGACATTTTCCACTATTATTCCGGTTGAGAGAAGAGATTCTAAAGCCAGAGATTATCGTAATTTGAATAAAATTCTTTCTTACAATCTCCCCTTCAAACCAACAAAATTAATTGCAGGCAAACAAGTGATTCTTTCAAACCTGATAAGGTGTATGACAAAAACTTCATCGACTGTAAACGGCTCTTTTGGCCATTGAAAGTACAGCGGAAGTACCCGAGCGAGTACTCTTCTCGGTCCGAAAAAGCCATATGCAATCCATAAAGATTGAAATTTTTATATCTGCTTTCATAGGATACGATGGTGCCATGCGACATACCCTAGGCAAACAACAAGCATCTGGCATTTTCGGTATTGCTTCTGTTAACTGTGAAGGCGACGAGAATTCAATACTGGATTGTGCTTATTCAACGAGCAATTCATGTAGCATATTGATCAAGACCAGATGTAACTGTAAGTCATCCTTGCAGTATTTTCTCCAGAAATGTTGGAAATCGCTGAATTCGCTTTAATTCGTTCGGCTTTACAATTTGTTTCTTTGGAAATTATAGTGTATCTTTAATAACAAAGGAAATATCAATCAATCTTTTATGTAAATTATGTTAATTAATCAAGTTCGGAATATAAATTAATTGTGTTGTGATAAATGTGATTGCACCTGTCTTCTGCATAGATATCGGATACGTTGGCTGCTTTAATCATGGCGTGGTAGATCATCGCTGGAATTCAAGTGATTCCGTCTCCAATTCTACAATGACGATAGAATGGTGCCTTGAATACTGTCGATCACGTGACATGTTCTATGCTGGATTGAAGAACAAAAACCAATGTTATTGTGGACGGAGAAGTCCTGATGAAAAATATAGAAGGCGAAATAACAATTGTAATCAGGCATGCGAAGGAGACAAGTCACAAAGTTGCGGAGGAAGAAGTGCTTTGTCTGTATATCCTAGTAAGCACCATGATGTAGATTTATATATGATACTTAGAATGAGAACAACTAAAGACATGATAGTCAAGCAGTTAATATACCTTTTCAATCATAATGTCTTTTTAATGCACGGCTTGCAATTCACTTCGAAATCTTCCTAACTTATTTCAAACTAAAACGCTGTATCTACTATATCTCACTGAAATGCTTCCATATGTCGGTGAGAAAAGAACGATTCAAGAGCTAGATTTCAGTTCAGGTGCACACATATGTGCACGTTTATTGCTTTTCAAGGCTTCCAGCCCATAAGCAAGGGGGTACAACAAAGAAATACAGGTGAGAAGTATACATACAGTGTTAAGTCATACAGTACAGTACAGTAAATACACTAGTTTCTCGTGAAAAAAAAGGAAAAAGAAAATCAGTTCATAGTACTGAAAAAATCGTACTGAAAACTAAACTATGGCATTTCAGTATTTTTCATAACTGATTCTCTGATTCAAGAGCTAGAAGGTTCTTGCAATAGTCTGAATAGACAGATACCCCCAACCTGAAAATTGATGTTATATATAATTAAACATGTACAACGTTTGCACTTCAGGTGTGTGTCAATAGCGTTTGACCATGTACTTCACACCAATCAACTTTAACCACAATATGTAAATGTCACAACCTTACCTGTTGTAGCTATGGTTTGTGTTTAAACGTCTCTTATTCTGAATTGCAAATGATCTCGTAATCATGAATCACACCAAACTATTTAACCCTATATATAGCGTCAATGGGAGCCTGTGGAGGTCACGTGAATGAATCAGGAGTCATCTATTCACCTAGATTTCCTGGAAATTATCCAAATAATCAAAACTGCACGTGGATTTTATCAACATCGAAGAATAGCACCATCACAATGGAATTTCTGTTTCTTAACTTTGGTGGCGCAAACGATTCGGTAACGATGACTGAAGTAATAGATGGTATCCACTATGACATTGGACGATTTGAAAAAGCATCTGCCAAATCAGAAGCTATATTTTCTTTTTCAAACGAGGTTTATGTCACCTTTAACTCAGAATATCGACACGATGTTAGCAATGGCATATTTGTTTTACATTTTGAAGGTAAATTGCTTATCATTCGACATTATCAAAACATAATCTATAAATAACTTCATAAATATATAGTATGGTATCGCCACGTCTCGATCGATCATTACATATGAAGCGTTGTCGCAAAATCATGGAATAAAATATGGTAAAATTTACTGTCAGACAGATATATAAGACACTTGGCGAATATCAATGATGTGCTACATTAAGAAAAAAAACATTTGTGTGGTCATTGACGCTAAAGAAGACAAAAAGGAGCGAAAGGAAAAGGCTCATACAGTACGTAAAATAGACCAAAGCTTAAAAATCGAAAAAAGAAAAATCGTTGATAAAGAAGAAAAATCACAATGATATCAAGTGTTTTCAATGTGCACGCTTTGCCCTATAATGGAGGTTAGGAGGACCCGTTTATGCTTAAGTTTACAAACGAAGATGATATTACTGACAGTCATTCATTTCATTTCGCATTGACGATTTGTAACTCAGTGACTTACCCTGAAATATTATTAAATAATGAATCAATGCCAAAACAATACTTTTCCAGAGGCAGAACTTGGTTGTCAACTTCCGATAGGCATCGAAAATGGTAGCTTCAGGATTATCGGCGATAGTCGTCACAGCTACTCTTTGTATATTACTTGCGATGAAGGCTTCCAGACAACAAAGCAAGACACAGTCACTTGCAGAGAAAATAGACAGTGGACCAGTCCATTTCCTAAATGTCTTGGTGAGAATGGTTCCCCAGTGTATTGTTTATGAATCAAAGAAGAATTATATTCAGTAAATATATTGTGTAAGCGCTCACTGGAAATTAAATTCTCATTTGAGGACTTCTAATATGGTGATCCCTTCTTATAGATGACAATATATGATTAAATTATTTATAGTCATCTAACTCTTTCAGGATAATTTTATATGAAATTACCTTACAAATGGAGATATTGAGACTAATATCACATCAAAAGAGAAATTAGGTTGGTATGTAGATTGTCATCATGATTTAATCACAGTATTAGTATAAATAATAGCAAAAGGCCTGATTCCGTTTAAATGAACAAGTAAGACTGTGATACTTACCGAACTATCCTTGCAGATACCGAGCTGACTGGTCAGACACCAAAAACTACATCGACGGGTAAGTTCACAAAAAATGACCGGTGAAAAATCAAGTTTACACACAGACTGAACAATAAGAAAGGTGTTTTTGGAAGAATATCAGCCTATTAGACGTGCGAAAAATATTGGTTGTACGTTCACAACGTGTCTGTGCCGTTTATTTCTTTACAAATTGAATATCTTCTTGGCTCAACCCTTGCTAAAACGTTCTGTTCAATTATTAAACAGTTTAGGAAATATGTTTTCACTGTTTCTCCCATTTGAGAATACACACAACTCCATATATATATATATATATATATATATATATATATATATATATATATATATATATATATATATATATTTATATAATATATATACAGAGAGAGAGTTGTGTGTATATATATTTTTTTATACAAAAATTATATGTTTCTATGTATACTGTATGTATATATTTATCTATATAATATAGAGAGAAAATTGTTGAAATTATGATCTTTATTTTATCATTACTCCTATTACAATGTAAAAGTTTTAGAAATAAAGGTTTAATTATCATTAGTATATTTTGTTTTCATTAGTAAATCAATGTTTTACAGGTATTATGGTTGGTGTTGTCGTCGGAGTACTGCTCACTATTGCTTTAATAACTAGTATTTTCATCTTGTATCGAAGGTAAGCTTCATACTTTCCCTTCGTGCAGATAAATTAAATCGATACAAATCGTCTTTTTATCACATATTCCTTCTTGACACCACATTATAACAGAGAACGATTGTTTTATTTGATTACAGAGTCAATAATCATTTCAATATTTCACTTATTCATGAGTATTATGCCTTTGACATACCTCTGCGCACGTTCGCTGGTTTCAGAGGCTATTCTCTTGTATCTGAATCTACGCTTTGTTGTATGTAAATGCCATATCACAGGAAGACTCCTTGACTGTCAACAGCCACCTGTGCCAAAGTGGTTTGGGACAAGCATACGTAACGGCACCTGCCACTGTGGCTACGTAGGTGTTTATGAAAAGAAAGTACGAGGGACTATCGACAGTCTAGAAGGCTCCCTATTGTCCCCTTCTTAATCGTAGTTATCTTTAAAATGTCAAACTTTCTGAGTATTGCAAATATTCAAGGAGCGCTTTTGAACTGAACAGAGTATGCCCTTGTTTAATCGCTTTTGTGAAAATAATCAGTGTAAGAAATTCTGATGATTGCATTTGTAAAAGCAGCAAAGTTAATGTTTATCTCACTGAATCATTTAGTACGTAATTATTTATTTGTAGTAACTTATTAGTAAGCTTTCAGTTTTTTTCTCCAAATATAATGGCAAGTAAGAAGTAGCGTCTTCGGACTTGTGTTAAAATTTTGTGATGTGAAAGGGGCAGTTCTCAATCCCTGGTTCCCTCATTATAGTTGTTGTTGACATTGAGTACTTACATGGATTTAGCCCATTGCTTTAGTTGGAATTTTTATCGTATCAGCCAATTTGCTTTAAGATGAAGCTGATAGGTAGCCTGCCCCTTTAACCAATGTGTATTTGTAATTTCGAAGATTGAAGGTAAGCAGCTTTGAATACGTTGAAATTGATAGCCACTAAAATTTTTGTCGATGTCTATCTCTTACAGAAAGCAATATTGCTACAAACATCGCCATAAACAAGACTGTATCACTATGCCTGAAGCGTTCGTTGAATCAGAGAATACAACAGAGAGTGGATCAAATGGGTATGATCAAGGGAGATTTGAAATTCGGGAATACGAATCTATTTCGGATGCAGTTAAAGTAGAGCACGTCGCGATGATTAACATCGCTGAATCTGTCAAGAAGGCAAATGTATGCGAAACGAATGACTCACCTTCTGGGACAACAGCCGTCGAAAGTCCGCAGGAAAGAGATGATAGGTTACCTTATGAGAAACTTGACCCTAAAACGCGCAGTGAAAACCTATACATTGGCCGGACAAAATATGAAGAAATTCAAGGGAGATTTGAAATTCGGGAATATGAAAATGTTTCTGATGCAGTTAAACTAAACCATGCCAGGAAGATAAACATAACTGAATCTGTCGAGAAAGCCAAGGTAGACGAACCGAATGGCTCGCCTTCTGTGGCAAAGGCCGTTGAAAGTTCACAGGAAAGAGATGATAAATCACCATATGAGAAACTTGACCCTTTAACGCGCACTGAGCACCAATACATTGGTCTTACAAAACATGAAGAAATTCACCAGAGTGACGAAACTTTGTCCTCACGAGAAGAATCACTCACCATGTCGGCGTACGAGCCTATACGTCCATCGCTTCTAAGCGATAATACGTACTGTAGTCTCCAGGAAAACAACGTCGATAATAGTATTTAACAGGGCCAAGGCCTGGTGAAGAAAATTACTCGAGGACGATTTTCCATGACACGCTGTCGTATGCAAACCTTTGTGATACATTTTTTTAGATTTATGGCTGAAATATTCATTTTTAAGTCAGACAATAATTTCAATAGGGAATATTGTAAGTGAATATTCACGAACCTGAATGAAATATGTAACAGTCTTTGCGACGGTCACTGTGAACGGCAAGTGCGTACCGCTTTTTCTGTACGCCATGGTAAAAGAAAGTGGCCTTTCTCAATAAGCTTATTCACGTTGGACTGTTCGTTCTATTATCTTCGTATTTTTCGGTTGTGAGATATTTTTGACATCTGCACATTTCATCTAGCCTTACAGGAAAGCGTATATCCAAAAGTTTTGAATTGAAATGAAGCACGAAGTCCCATAAATCCCTTCGAATGACTTGCGTTTGAAGGGGAAACTGTCTACATTGTACTTTTGTGTGTTCTCCAAGGAAAACGATTATTTTAGTCACGGTAACCCTGCTTATTTCTATTGATTACAATTAATTCAATATTCTTAATCATGATACTGGATTTATAAGTAAATCAGACAAGATCAATAGTAATTGTTATTTGTTATATACTTCAAGTGATGATCATCGAAATATCGAACGCCAGATGAAGTACACTTTATGTTTCGATAAGTTTCTGGTTTGTTGTAAACTAAAGAAATTGCTTAACATACTGAATCTGTAAATATGAAAGATTCTGATGTGGTCTTTGTAAGGACGGAGTTAGTGTAATATCACAGTAAAAAATCAGTACAACTGACATTTCTTACCACAGAGGAACTTTTAAGGTTTTGTCTTCATCGAGGTCAGAGACAGCACATTATGCCATTATCACCGACAAATTTAAGAGTTATATTCTATGAAAGGCAATTTTGTCAATGTAACTGTCTTCAATGCACCATTATTTACCCCTGAAAAAATTATCCAAATAGCGAATGCCATCAACTTATCGGAAGCAACCGATACTATCAGTAGCGTGATGGCGTAACCGTAAGGGCCATCTTGGCTGTAGTTTAGGGTATTGTCGTCTCTCTCGTAGTTAAACTTGAAGCAAAGGCAGGTAAGTTGCATTCCAGTAAAAACTATGAATGCGACATTTTACAGTATGTCTATACAGTATCTGACACTACATGAAAACAAGGGAGATTGTCTCGTAATATTAATGCCTTAAATTTATATTGTTTTCTGTTACATTTCACTCAAGACCTTAAAGCCGGTATTCTCTTGACGTCGAGAACGCCAAGAAGTATTGGTTTAGCTCTGTAAATGACATCGCTTAAGGTAGTATGCACCTCGAAAGTGTCTCCTGTCAATAAAACTTTCAAAATATTATATAAAATCACCTAATTTTGTAGCTTCTTTGTGCTTGCGTTTTCAACATTTCGAAATGCTCCAATTCCCCTCTGGCTCGATCAAATAATGTGAATTTTCACAACATGTTCTCAAATACTCAATAATAAAACGACAATTTTGTTTTGCAATAAAGATCTTACAATTTGAATAAGAGTCATTTCAATTTTGCTCATCACGATTTTAATCACATTTGTGGAATGTCAGTATTTTGCCTTTGTCGATTGTTAACTGTAAAAAGATCCATTTTTGCAAACGTTATATGAGGTCGATTGCGCCGCGCATCATTTTGTTATCAATAGAGGAAACTGAACTGCTTACGATGGGGTAACCAACATTATCAAGACTTATTAAGATATTCCTGTGTCTAGTACTTACTCTTTTTCCACGAGGTGAAGCCTACAATTTGTATAGCATGTTCTTTAACGTGAGTGCTTAAACAATTGTTCGAAGACTTAGCGTCAGGTTTATTACAGCAGACCAAGGGCTTTGTCTAATTGTAAAGCTGCATGACACCTTTCCAAATTAACGACTTTCCAATTGTTTGCACTAGGAGTTGGATAATAAAGCAATGGTCAGGAGGAAAAAATAAACAGCTCCCTCTGGCTACGTGTTCATACTTTACTTATCAGAAACGGAAGTGTGTGTGAGCAAGAAAATTATAATTTCTGTTCTGAGTATTCTGTTCTGTTCTCTTCAAGTGGTTGTCTTTAATGTTGGCGCTTGTTATTGCGTTAAAGTTCAGTCACTTTGCTTTAATATATTTAGCTTCGCTGTCTGGCATTTTCCTCTCTACATAAAATAATGCAACAGTGTCCTGAAGTCGCATACTGAACTCTCAGGATTTTTGACAATAACAACAGTTCACTGATGCCATGCAGGTGACAGTTTGTTGTCATGTTTTCATCGTGCTGCAGCCAACTAATAATAGGTCATAGGTTTTCAGATTTTTGTTGATTATTCACTGCATAGGGTCTTGTTCCTCTAGCAGAAAACATAAACGTTGCCTTCAGCTAATCAAAATCCAGGATTTAGACAAGGCATATTGTAATGTGCGATATTTGATAGGGATACACTAAAGTACTCTACACGTAACGGTGCAAATTTACTGCTCTGTTTATATACGCGACGTCACAATTTTACAACTGAGGAGTTTCACCTCGATGGTCTCGCCCGCGACAAATATTTTTGTAGTGTTCAGGTAAAATTTACACGCAAGTCATTGTTCATCGAACACTATAGCTGATTGTTGTCATGTGGTAGCTCCTAGTTCATGTGAACTGAGAAATACATTCTCACAAAAACATTTAACATTGCCAAATATTCACAGAAGCTCAAGTTTGTTGTTGGATTGTAAAAAATCAAAATAGTATAAAACCAAAAGCCTTTTTTACATTCATGCACAAAATCATAAAGGTTGAGTTACATCTATCTTCAACTCGCCCACCACCAGTATGGTCTCCTTTTTAATGATTTTGCTGTGTAGTTCAGAGAGAGAGTTTCCTGCTCTATACACAGCTGGTAAAACAGCCAGACCTACACCAACGCAGTTATTTACCAGGATTAAAATTAATTCCCGTTTGCGTTTTCTGAATTAAAAGAATGCCCTGCCGTAGAATCTGACGGAAAAAATGCGGACAGGAGTAAGCTTATCCTTTGACCGAGTCTGTAGTCGTTATTACAACATCATGTCGTTTTCGAGAGAGGGACAGAAAATTACGGAGGCGTGACGTGGCTAATTTCTGATTTCGATAGCCGTACGACCATGACTTCTGCTTTTGTGAGTAGGTGCAGAACGTTATAAGGGGCTAGACTTTCAAGTATACACTGTTTCATGGTTTGTTCTTTCAAATGTTAGACTTGATTAGGTGTGGAATAAATGGAGTTCAAGAAGATCTAACATTTACTGTACACACAACAGGTTGACCCACAGACCGGTGAGCGTTTCACGGGCTAGTGACTTCGTGTCACCACCAAGCTAAATTGGCCCATTGGACAATGGATGCTGTAATTGATAGGTCCTTCATGACTCATGGTGACAATTTTATATCCACCCCCTCACGTGCAGTGCAGCGATACAGTATGACAATGTCTTTCCAAACAAAAATGCCAACACTAAAGTTCGAATGTAACCTATGAACCGGGAAATCGGAAATAACATATTTCTTTGTCTCGTTTACATCCACACCGCTGGAGGAAAGCCATACTACCTAAAGAGTTACCGTCAACGTAGAGTAATGAAAAGCAAAAGGTGGCAAGCCAGAACTACCTCATTACTTGTTGTCGTCCTCCTACTCGTCGTTAACGTTTTCAGCGTACGAGGAAATAGAGGTAAGGTAAAAATAGAACAAACTATAAATTACGTTGAATTTCAAAGATGTCTCGAAGTTTAGGAACGCAACATTAACACTACCGAACGTATTGTATATATATGGCATTGGGGCAAAACACTAACTCGAACTTTTACGCAAATTTTCAGGTGATAGTAGCTAGTCTATGAGGAAACTATAATTATTCTTTCCAATACAAAACTAGGTAAATCTGTGTAATTATGTACTCTTGATTATTGATATTAAAGGGAAAGAAGCTGTAACTTGTGGCAAGTTTTTCTTTATTCTGTTTATGTATATCAACTACCGTGTCTGACCCTAATCCGTTTGTCATGCTGAAATTTCGAGTATTCTTTTTGTCAACACAGCTTGTATGTGTGTAGTGATCATTGTTTATTGTTAACAAAAAAATTATAGTCCAGATTTGAATACAATTTTCAACAATAACAATAACAATGTAGATTATACTCATATAGGTAAATACTTGGCATAAAATGACAATTTAGGGATTCAATGCAGAAAGTGTAGAGAAACCACAAAACAAAAGTGCTGAAAAAAGCCAAAAGATACATCTTATGGAGCTTTACTATACTTGATTAGACTATTAGACTGAGGAGGTTACAAATAGATGAGTGTACAAGAAATTGGATTTTGGAATTCCACCGAAATATAATTCACTATACATGGTAGTCTATGAGGAAACTATGAACAATTTTTTCCAATACAAAACTAGGTAAATTTGTGTATTTGTGGACTTTAAATTAATGATATTCATGTACTTGATTAGACTAGGGTGGTTACAAGTGAATTTGTGTACTAGAAATTCGATTTTGGAATTTCACAGAAATGTTGATTTACTATACATTGTAGTCTATGAGAGAACTATGATTAATTTTTGTTTTCAGAATATACAACATAAAACTAACAATATCTGTGTATTTATAGACACTTTGCCTACCTGTCAAATATGTTTTTGCCTCTTGTCTTTCATCAGATAACTGTTAGAGGTCTTTGATGTAGGATACCACTGCATCTTCTTTGCTTTTGAGGCTGTCGTAATTAAAAGAATCAATGTATTTCGTCAGTGATTTCCTACTCAGGAAATATCACATGGGCAATCAAAGGTTCGGCCGTAAAATCAGCTTCTGTTTAGAGGTTTATAGGTTTATAAAAAGTGACCCTCCCTCTTGGACAGTTTTCTAAAGAGTGACCCTTTCCCCCTGCCCAACCCTGTAATTACAGAAGGCTCCCTCATGCGATTTGACTACACATGCCATATTCTACATGCAACCGTAACTCACTTTAATTGTGTTTCT
>LD351934.1:0-19547 GCA_001465055.1 Ptychodera flava | reverse complement strand
AGCCCAGAATTAGGTATGTGCATAATTAACACAGGAAGTGGCTGGTCATGTGACATTTTGTTGAAAAACTTTGCTCCCATAGTTATCTCTATGTACCAAAAACACATCGAAGTTGACAGCCAGTTAGAGTGAAATCCGATCAAGCTGCAAAACTTAATTGGCCAAGGTATTGTGTATCAGCGATTTTTATGACATTAACAGCTGGGCTTGATGTGGTCTTGTTTATATCTTTAATCAGCTACACCTCTCAGTTACATATCACACCAGGGCCACTCCACTGTACCCAGACAGAGAAACATGAACAAATCACTACACTTTGCAATGTCATGTATCTTTCTTTTTTATTCGTGATGAACAAATGAGCTTGAAAGTTCAGGAAGGTTTTGAAATTTTGAAATTTTCGCTTGTCTAGTCTCAGTGAATCTACATATTAAACAATTTTGGGAATTCCTGACAATTGGACACAATGATAAGTTATCTGTTTCTTACAACAGGCTAATCATTGCAATCCTAGTTCTTACAGATGAATCGAATCATGAAATACTGTGAGGGAACATTCTCATCACAGTCTACCCCACAACAAAACGAAAGAGAAAGTACTAGAGCTGTTACAACTTTAAAAATACCTTAAAGCTAAAAATAGAAATAATAGTGAAAAATTTGTCTAAATGGTATGAATGAAATGAGCTAAAAGTAATAGAACACATCATAATCATGTTTACAAGTGTTTCAGTGAAAAGGATGCCTTGTAACAAACTGCCTTTTTTACGTTTTATTAGAATCGTTATGTTGAAAAGGTTCTTGCAGTGCACCATTGAGTCCAATCAGGAACATTTACAAATGTATTTTGAACATGTAAGTTTATATGATGCTGGTCTAGCCGGTCAATTCCCAAAGCTACCTGAACTTTCAAGGTCACTTGTTCATCACAAATAAAAATGAAAGATACATGACATTGCAAAGTGTGGTGATTTGTTTATGTTTCTCTGTCTGACATTCATGGAGTGGCCCTGGTGTTTTGTGTAACTGAGAGCATGTAGCTGATTAAAGATGTAAACAATACCACATCAAGCCCTGCTGTGTTAATGTTGTAAAAATCGCAGATACACATCTACGGAAACTAGTTGGTCAAATCTTGACAGAAGGAAGTCTTGACAGAAGGAAGTAAAAGTTGACGCCGCCATTTCTAGTTTTCAATTCTAATAGCTCCTCAGTATATAAAACTGAGGAGCTAAAAATCGTCGTAGTTTTTCCGAAAACCAAAAATTTTAATTTTCTCAATAGAGTTAAGACAGGTATGGCGGCCATTTTGAATTCCGAATATCAGTAAATGTTAGGTGTTCTTTCTGTAGTACCAAACTTGCATCACTTCTTGGTCTTTTGGCCAGAGGTCCATATATCTTTCTTTCATGAATTTGACTTTGTTTGTACCGTCTATTTACTGTCTGTTCTGTGCTGTTTTGTGTCTGTGTTTACAGCTATTGTCTTTAAAATTTTGACCTAGTGTTATTGGATTATGGATTGGTATGATTGCGATTATTTTGCAAGGAGGCCCCTGATTTTCGTTCTTGATTTTGAAAGGATCGTTTAAGGTATCATTAAGGAAAGTTCAAGTCTTTCACTTTCGAGGCACATACTACCTTAATAAAGCATTGTATGTCTCATCATTACATTAAATTTACAATTCACGACTTTAAAATGAATATAGACAAAACACTCAAAACTCATCATGTATGCAAAGATTGTACAGGTTGTGGACTATTTAAGGGTTGCTTCTCTGCCCACTGACAGTCACTTCGTGATGACTTCGCTGTCAATTTCTGAAATATCTAAGTCAGCTATAATGTGTAACTGGAGATGATACACCACGTCGTAAAATCAGTGTACAAAAAGCCCGACTAGGTGTGATACCCAATTCGTGTTGTAAGGTGTTTCAAAAATATTAAATAAGCATCACTGTTGAAATAAAAGGGTTTTCAATTTTGATGAGAGCGGCATGGTCACAGTAAAACCTTGTCTGTTTAAAATATGAAAAACAAGATCAAATTTCAAATAATGAGCAAATGCTAGTAAAACAGACGAAGGGTTGGAATGAAGGGTACACATGAAGGTCGGCGGGGCGATGCTGTTGTGGTAAGGTCATACCCGCACTGTACAAAGCAAGCTTCTACGTGTGGAAAAGCGGGAGGGTCATGTTTTACAAATTTGATAGTGGTTAACATTCTAGACAGGGTGGTTACGAGAGGGTTACATGTGACATGATGGACAATCCCTGAACTCCCTTGGCCCAACCCACTTTAGTTACTGAAGGCTGCCTTACGTGTGGATATTTCCTTCATTTTAATTAATTTCAATTCAATTCAATCAGCGTTTATATACGAAAATCTCTCATTCACTCCGTGAAAACCTGAATGCAATTATTTTGGTCGACCACAACAACATTACCAAATGGTTTGTCATCAGTTATACAGATACCATTACGACCAACTGCCTGATTATCATCGCTATTAATTCGACACATAAATTTACCACGTGGGTCATATTTCATCACCCCGTTCTCACAACACACATACACATTGCCGTCTCTATCAAATGACATGCCTCGTGGATATCTCATCTGATTATCACCAGACACGGCACCGCGAAAAGCAAACAGGTATTGACCCTCAGTATCAAACACTTGGACGCGGTGATTGTTTAATTCTGATACAAAGACTCTGCCCTCATCATCAATAACAATACCTAAAGGGTTATACAGCTGACCATCACCTTGACCTTGACAGCCAAAAGAACTATAATGATTGCCAGCTTGGCTATAGATGTGTACGCAGTGGCCATCGTAATCTACAACATAAATCCTGCCATTCATAGGACTTATTGCAATTCCAAACGGATACGTAATCACACCTTTCCCGAAACATCGCGACACTCTACCATTCTCATCGTGGACGATTACTTGCTGACCTTTGCTTTCAGTTGTAAAAATACTTCCATCCTCTGATACGGTGGAAAACATGGGAGAAATATTTGTTGAAATATTACTGAACGTGGCTACACATTTATGTTGGCCATCTAAAGTGAAGGTCTGTAGTCTCTTATTTCCACGCTCACAGACCTTAATATTCCCATCTTTGGTTAGTTTGACTCCCCAAGCATCATTCAACTCTCCTACACCTGACCCTGTCCTACCAAATTTACAAATCAAACCTTTCTGTAGAATAACATTGATTGTCACTGGTGAGCCTTTGACTGGTCTCTTGGATACTGACACTGTGACTTCATGTTTTCCTGTCATCTTCGCTTGGGTTTTCAAACTCCACGTGCCGTCTTTGTTATTTATTGCTTTAATTTCTTCTTGGCTTTTGTCAGGTTCTTCATGACAGAAACAAATTCAGCATTTCATCGTCTGATGATATGGTTAAAGTGATGTCTTCGCCTTTTCTGACAATTTCTGGAACATCGATGACTGATGCAATGGATGTTAGTAATACACCAATAGATTTTGTAGAACAGAAGTCATCACATGGTTGAAACTTCATATGATCAGTCTCAGTCGGGTTAGTTTTTGTCTCTACATTCAACAATTCTTCCATTTGAGATGCAATTCCTTTCTTGGCTGACATCAACTGTGAAGCGTTCCCATAATGCATCAGTTTCTCAGCATACTCTCTTGCATATGACATGTCACTCTCAACGCACTCCAATTCTTTCAGCTGTGCATTCAAGTTTATTTTCCTTTTGTCGTACTCGTCTTTCAATTCACCAAGAAGTTTGTCACCATTTTCACGTATCATGAGAGTGACGTCATCGATAGTTTTGTGGATGTGTTGTTTCATGTTCGCTTCTTCTGTCTTGTAACACTTATCAAGTAATTGGACCGTTTCCATGACTACAGCTATGCTTTGGCGAGCTTCATTTTCTTTCTCTTTCACTTCGTCGATTACGCCCCCCAGATCTTTGGAGTATTCTGCGGCTGCGTCCTTCAGGTATCTGTATTTATGCGCTGTGATCGGATGATCTAAGGCCGTACACTTGTAGCAGATAGTTCCGTCACATGTATCACAGTAGAAATCGACCTGGCTGTCGGTGTGCGTGTTACAGTAGATCGGTGGCTGTACAGAAACGGGGTCAATGGACTTTGCAGCCTGGTACTCTTCTAAGGTCATCAAACGATGTGAGCTGCTAATTGGTAATACTCCATGGGAAGCCGAACAATACATGCACAGATCAAAGCCACAGTCAAGGCAATGTTTAAAAGATTCAGCCTGCCTGCATCCCTGGCATTGTATGGCTGCTTCTGAACTCCCTTCTCGTTTTCTGAATATCTCCACCAATTCGTTGATAAACAAATTGGCGTCAATACCAGACACGCCCGTATCAGGAAGTTCGTGTGAGCGTCGACATATTGGACATGTTATGGCGCTGCTTTTGTCAGCTAGCTTACCTAGACACGGCTCACAGAAGCTGTGCAAACACGGTAGAATTTTCGCATTCTTGTAACGCTCTGAGCAAATGGTACAGGATAGAAAGTTGTCATCGATTTCCTCCAACAAATTCGAATCTTTTGCCGCCATTGCTGCCATTGCTTCTTTTAGCAAAATAATGTTCATACACCGTTCTGGCAAGCCAGTGTGTTGTGACGTCATAGAACAGGTCATCCACTTCTACGAATCAGCGCGTTATTGTTACGTTCGTAGAATTAAGTCTTTACAGTACTGTTGCGTAGCGCCGGCATAATCGCTATCCAATGTCGGTATTTTGTTACCATAACACGAATAATCAAGGGATACGGTAAAATTTCCAAACGATTTGGATTCAAGACTCATAGTATCAACTCATCAGGTAAAACAGTCGAGGCCCAAAGTCTTTTTAGTAAATCACCACACAGACGTTTGATAATCCACCATATAAACGTATAGGGTTTTCTGGGCTCCACTATAGGAGTGAAAAACAATTAATTAAATTAACTCTCGGGCTGTAAAATAACTTAAGAACTTTACATAAATTTTGAAAGATGTACATGATGTTGTTACTCAAGAAAACGTTGAAGAGATCGAAAAGCTGTTTCAAACTAAAGATTGTTTAACAGGATTTAGCCGATCTAAAAGACAGAGCTCTTTGATCTTTACGGCTTGGCTATTTGAGGGACGCTAGGTATCGAAAGATATTATCATCGTGTTCTCGAAACATACAAAATCATGTATTGGGCGTTATTCATTGAATGTCTACTTTCACCTTCTCAACGGTTCACCGGTATTCAAAGAGCAAACTTAGTTACGATACTAGACCATCGCCCTGGTAAGAAAAGTGGCAGCACTCTCTGGTATAGGCATTTCATTACACACGATTGAAACGACTTATGTCTTCTCCAATTTAAAAAATAAGAGTGCTGTGTTGTATAGGTGTGTCTATTTCAATAGAAAAATCGTGTAGCGACAATCTGCGATTTATTTTATGTGAAGCCTATCCACGAGCTTTTAGAACTTACTTCGAACTAGAGTTGCCATGGTATTCCATGGATAAGGTATTCTATGATGTCGAGCCAGGATTTTCGCCAATGGTTTTCTAAGAAACAAATTTCTAAGTGAGGGAGGAAAATGCTATCAATGATGGAACAACTTTTTGAGTAGAATTGCATTTAATTTTGAGTTAGACTTCTTTAAGGGGTTGAAAAACCAAGGTCCAACTTGACTTTCTCTAGATTATATGAAGAGCCTTTTATTGTTCCATCCACCGGACAATGAAGTTTACACTTCTTCCGTTCGATAATCCTGACTGTGTTTCTTCGTGGCATGTATGCTACCCTGACCAAGTCTTCCAGTAATGGGCGAAACTTTTTACAATTTACGCTGATTTTTTGACGTTTAACGGAACAAAATATCACTCTATAGACGTTGAAAGATATATAAAAGGCTAGTCTCTAAGAACCAGTGACCACAAATACGACAGAGAGTCCCATTATATAATGGGGAAACTATATTAAGTTCTATTAAAGCTCCATTAAAGCTCTATTAATTTTCCAATAGAAGTTTTTTGTTCATATCCTACAGGAGTTTAATCTCTTCTACCAAATCCTGTAGAAATACAACGTGTACATGCCAGCTGTACCTGTAGGCGTATAATCGCCAATATTGTTGCTGACAATTGAATTTCGGTCAGGCCCAGAATGTATAACACTGCCCGTGACTCGACTAGCATGGTATTTGCGTGGCTTAGCATACTTTGGGGAGAAGAACATTCTAAAATTCACTTGTCTCTAAAACACAAATGCTGCAAATTATTACCCCTTTCATGTAAGGACCACTATACTAATCGTAGATTGCGTAAAATAGATATCTTAAAGCCCCAGTATTTCTAACTTTTAACAATTTTCTTTCATATTTTTGATTAAAATGACATCCTCAGTATGTAAAAAGTAGACCATAATTAATACTGAATCGCATGGTTTGCATGCCCAGCCCGCCTCACAAACGTGTACGATTAACAGTAAAAGGAGTGCAAAATGACTTCTTGTCCGGACCAGAAGTCAGGCTTTGTTGACACACGAAACGAATCGTAGCCACACCACCGCGCATGCTCAACCATAACCACATCTACGCAAGTTTTACTGTGGTGTCCACAGAAACTTACGCTCTTCGAAAAGGTCTGGTCCATCGAAACTGGAGACTCAGCTAAAAACGCGCGAAAGTTTGGCGAAATACCGGAAAGATATAAATATGTAAGTGTTTACAGAGTTTTCCGACTATAATGAGCCGTGCAAACAAACGTCTTGGACAGCTAAACTAACGATGGAGGCAGTCGATTATAAGCTTCATGCACTGCATTGCACGTTGTGACCGACGATATGGAGATCAAGTTTGCTGAATGAATTGAGAGAGAAAAACATATATGAATAAAAATTCAACACTTCACCATTGTAATCATTGAACTAGTCGTTTCTTCCACTATGGAGTATAATGAAAATTTTGTTGAAAATAAATGACGGGACTGATTCTGCTCCGTCTACTCAAACGAAGTTTTGTGAACGGCCAGGCTACGCTGCAGGCAACATAGCCTATCAACTTCGCATTTCGTTGCCGTAAATGAAAACGCTCAGAAAGGAAAAATTATATCTTGAATGCAGTACAAAAGTCTTCCTTATTAAATTTAAAAGTATTTCCAAATAATATCGAACGTAACGGGTATCTAACCCTCACAAGGACTACAGTAGTACAATTATCGGCTAGCTGCGATGGGATGGAGCTCCAGGCATGGTAGAAGTTCGAACACAAGAGAGATCCCGGCCTCACTGCAAAGTCGTCCCCTGCGCACCCGGCCCGACAGCAAACTAACCTCTTGGTTTGATTCTGTTGTTTACGTATTTTTTGTATAAAATTCATGATACATATATCTGACTTTCACAACTGTACACTTTGCTTAGTACTGTGATTTTGGCTGTAGTCTACAGACGATCGGAGCGAGCTAAGGCAGGCCCCAAATTTGCTTGGACAATGCCCGGGACAATTATACACGCAGCTCGATGAGAAAACCATTCACATAAACCTAAATGAAGTGATCAATACAAGACTTTTAAACATCACTGGTTCTGAAATTTATGATCAATGGTTCTGACCTACGGATTTTACACTGCGACGTTGTTTTTTTCTCTTTCGTTTGGCCGGCTACTAGTCCTGTAAGGCTGTACTAAATGGAGGTAGTAGACTGTACAAGTGCAGCGGAGCCGGGCCGAGATTGGCGTGGGGCTTGTAGCAAGGTAAAGTTGACAGCGTCCATTGCAGAATGCCCGCGTGTTCGCCTTTCGTGTCTGGGAGGAGATTTACCGCTGTATTTAGAATGCCTTTTTACCAGCATAAAATCTCAAAACCTGATGCATCAAAAGCCAAGAGTCTGTAAATTTCTTAGCAGTAGCTCCATTGTTTTTTCTAAATTTTCGCGGAGATATCAGCCGGCGTGCGTATACTGGCCCCGATCGTTCTGACTCGGGCGTTCACAGCTATTTAGGGAGCCGTCATCATTTACGACCTTGTGGGTCGGGGGAATTACATTAGAAACTCCGAAATTTTGAGTTACAGCCCAGCCAACTATGATGACTTTGAGTAACCCCCTCTCTAACAGATATTTTGGCTTACCTGAGCCTATGTAGCAATATGTAGATATAAAAGCTCACCTAATAACCAGTCTCTGACCATATGGTATTGTTAACTTTGGATGGGTAGCATGTCATTATGATATGGTTAAATGTCCAAATGGTTTTTGAACTCAAGTCAATGAAAATTTACATTCTATGATAATGTAAAGGATGAATTCACAACAGTTCAGTTTTGTCCTAGATCCTGTGCACTTATAGTGATATCTGTCGAGAACATTTCTCCATGACCCAGCCTCTCCTTCCACCTCTGGTAACGCCTGTAGAAAACTACAGTGTGACATCATCATCACCATTGTCGATCCTCATCTTTACTGTCACTGGTGCCATTGAGTACATGAACAACGATATCATTCTCATCGTCACTATCTTCTCTTTCATAATAAGTATTGCTAGTAGTAGCAACTACTTGTAGTTTTTTGCCTTGCTTCATCTAGTTGATATTTATTGTTCTCTTAAAGTATTTATTTTCTTTTTATTTAACATGTATCAAAGTAAAATATATATAATCAACTAATCATTATGTCATTGAGGACAGAAAAGACAAAGAAAAAACATTTTGAGCACCCCCTTATAGCTTTTAATTTTTGAATGACCCCGAGGTCGTAAATACTGACGGTTCAAAGGCCATCGCGTTCACTGCATTCGACAGCCCACCATACATTGCTAAACTATGTTGCTTCGATTTCGCAATCACCTTGCCGCTAAAGCAACAATCAGCTGAAATTTATTACTTCAAGTTACTCAATTTTGATAGCCATTTGCTTACAGAAGTGAGCCAAGTGTATATAGTGTCGTCTTGATTTTACATCGGTACCGGGAGTTCTGAGTGACCAACTGCAGGGTGCGCATCGGTGCACTGCCGACTGCATTTTGAATAATCCGTGTAACGCACACTGTACCAGAATAGAATGTCAGCCTCCTCTGCCAAAGTTCTGTATCCTCTGAAACACAGTAGCAGTACGTATTTGAACAGAGGAACAAAATAAAACCATTCGCAGGTCATTCAGCCGGCGACCATGGGCTATTACCCAGGCAGTGTGGCATGGCATGGCATGGCCCCAGGAATGTTGCAGGCTCGATGATGTCATCAGTATCGGCGTTCTCGGTCACGTGCACAGCCTACAAGTTGTCAACAAACCCGCGCGGCAATCCAACTCGATCGGGCAATATTTAGCGTTTGTATGTCACTACAGGAGCACAAATTTGGCTTATTTCTTTACTGAACAACATTTCACGATGGATGTATTGGAATAACATGTAATTTCGAACATAAAAAAGGTTGAAAGTTAGAAATACTGGGGCTTTAATCAAACATTATGTGCTACGTGTATCAAGGGGGCTTGGACGAGGATAATTTTCCGGCCAGCAGAAGATTAATATCATTACAACATTCTTCCAAAGGATTCAATTAACGACTGAGTGTACTAAGTCACCATATGACCTTGGTCAGTAACCTTTAGATGTCTATAAACGATTAGAGAAATATTTAACTTCAAAGAGTTACTTTGTCCATTACAAAAGATGAGTTAGGGTAATTCGCGCTTCCAAAATGAAAGACTTAAACTTTTGCTCAATCTTTCCTCGGGCAAACTTTAAACCATTCTCTTTCAAAATAAAGAATAAAATCAGGGGTCACCGCGCAAAGTTTGGCACTAGAGAAACAAGTCCCCAGTATTTACCGATATTTGACATCCAAAATGGCCGCCATCCCTGTGTTATGTCTATAGAGCGGAAATACAATTCCCGAATTACACAAAACTGAGCAAGTGAAAACTTTATTTACTCTAAAAGTTTCTAAATGAGCCACAAAAATGGTAGGCCTAAGACTACTGAAAAAAGTGTTTAGAATCCGAATATCTGTCCCCTGGCCGCATTCTACCTCAATCAACGCAATTTCACAGATTTCAGACTGTTTTAGCTTGTATCTAGGACGACCCTTTGTAACGTTGGAGCAGTACATTTCTTCCACATACTACCCCTTAGAATTAACCGCTTGGATGTTTAGCTGTACTGACAGAACGTCGAATCAGTTATTGTTTGCTAATATGGCATTGGGTAGGCATCGAACTAACAGTCCCAAACACATTTGTTTTACAGCCTGCATCGTTTTCTATCCTGCAGGTCATCTCTCTACTTCCAATTTCTTGCGTCAAATTCATCTGAAAAGGTGAGCATTTTAGACATGTGGTAACTGTTTTCCACAAAATACAGATAATATGGCATTACACTGGTCAAATAATGATTTCCGTTCAAGGTAATACATTACCAAGTCCATGGGACATTTGTGATTTACAAAGTTGACTATAGGACCATCCTGAACCACTAGTATTAGTGGAGGTAATTATCACTGAACTTGTTATTTTGAACGTGTTATTTTTCAAACATAATAGATTAGACGCATCGCATCCAAATTCATTGAAAGACTGGTGATTTTAGCACAGGCTTCTATTGCATGACATTTGGTGGATGGAAAGCTTGGTATTTAGAAACGTCCGAACATCATACCATAAAAGCGAGACAAAAGGCGTTTATCTGTACATTTGAAATAACCCCTTCCCCGCGAAAGGTTCTTGCCTCATGGAAAAGGACAGTTTTGGCAGGGATATAGAAATGACTTGCCTATAGCAATTTGCTGCAGCGATACCTTTACCATTATAACTGCAGTAGCTGTTATTATTGAAGTAGATATACTTACTTATTCCCGCCTTCAAAAGAAGGCCACTAATTTTTTGCACGTTTAACAAAGGAAGGGCAAAGAAAAAAAAGCATGGTCCCTATAGAGGGACCTTGCACGAGGTAAAGAAGAGTGTATGTTAGACGGTACGGATGGGAACTCAAACATTGTACACTTAGCTGGGTTACCAGCTGTTTTTCCAGTGGCCATCGTAGAGGAAAGGCGCCCTCTCTCGTGTACAACAACGATAGTTGATGTGATGAGATTGAGTTTTGGTCATTTGAGCACGGACCTAGCATGTGTCAAATATTAAGAAAATGACCCGAACAATATTCTCAAGAAATTTGTAATAGTTTGTCTATGTGACCTGTTTACTAATTCGTAGCCTTAGGGTCAAATTTGGGTGAACCTGACGTCAGTGTCAACGTGACCAAGCCCTGGTCGTCATTTCTTACGCTTGTTCAAGGACAGTAAATCCCCCTCTCCTGTCTCTAGTTTGTTTATACACGAGTCAATTGTTCGTACTTTGTTAGCCTGGGTGGCACAGTGTTATGGACAAACACTTCTTCGTAATTGTTCACGGCACATAGTCTCGCATTGTCTCACCCTTTGAGTGATCACGCAGCTATGAACAGAAACCAGGAACATAAACAGTAACAAACATTAGGTTGTTTCCTTCTAACATCAGTGTAGCCTGTCACCTCTTCGACCTGAGTTTACAGAAAGACTGGAACAATTGACTGCCAGACGCTGAAATAGTGAAACGACGTTGAAAAGTTGAAATCTCAGCAAATATTCTATAATTGGGTGAACATTAAGTGTCTTGTTTGGTCTGCCTGGGACACTCTAATTTCATAAAATTAGAATTTCAAAAACATCAATCATTGAATACTTTCAAGATTCTATATAGTTGTGACGAAATGTACTACCTTATACGGACAGGTAAACTTTAACAGATCGTGCAAACATTCAAAGGTAACAATATTGACAACGTTATAAATCCAATACTACAAAACAGTCTTTTATCGTCCGTCTTTGTACAGGGTATATTACATGACAACAAAGGGACTGAATTATCATGTCTTCAGGCGAGAGGGCGCCATCTACGTAGCAGAAGTGTTGAGATATGAATATTAAACTAGCATTGTATAACATGTCATCCATTAATCTTTAAGGTGTTTTATAAGATAGAAATTTATTCATATGGCCTAGAAATTATCGGAGTGGAGCAGATCATAAGTTATAAATATTATGTGTTTCCGCTGTATTTAATCGATAGATTATTCTTACTTATAGACTTTTCCAGGGTCGTACAATTTTTGCAATTTTAGGATATTTTGCATTCAACTGAGCATTGAACAATAATTACCTGTTCAGGACGGCAAATGTAATCACTGATAAAAAGAGTCATGTACACCACAACCATTGTAGGAGATTATTTGTCATTGGTTAATTAGTGTCTCAAAAAAGCAAAGACGTTGCAAATTACCTGACCCTTAGAAATCTGTCTGTTTAAAGAAGACACGACGATATTGCTGTAAACGTTTCATCTGAAGAGGTCTGCACTATAATACCAAATAGTGTGTTTTAGTAAAGTCTATTAGGCTTCAATGGTAATATTCCTGTAGTTTCCCAGACGTTAACCAACTTCTCTGCTCAATGTTCGGCAAATATATCCGTTACTGACACGATTCACTTCAATGCGCGTCAGTAGTTTTGCGAGTCAGGGGTAGTTTCATACCCTTGTGCGGGGCATGACGTTCACGAGATTGTGGAGTCATGCCCTGTACAAACTAACTTTCTGGTTTTGTTTACAAAGGGCAACTCCTAAGCGAACCTAAGAGCCAAAATATGGACCCAAGACTTCCAAACATTTGAGATCGATAGGGGTTGATCGACGAATTTGATGAAATTACATGTTCAGTTTTACAATGGGGTTAGGCTACTTTTGTTGCAAACGACCAGCGAAAGACTGACCTGACTTGCCGATGTATGTTGCCGACAGGGAAACACGACGTAATTAGACAACTTGTTCCTGCATAATGCTAAATAGTTGGGATACCACTGTGTACGACAGTCAAACTCGTAACAGACAAGACGCTTGTGATACGTTCTCCAAGGTTGCTCATGGGCGTCACCATCGGAACTAAATTATTACTTGTCAGCAATTATGTGATAGGCTATTTACAGGTCACATACAACCGCGTGATGGCGCTTTAAAGCACACTATCTGACGACTCGTTCTGCAAAGGTCTGGTTTCGGGAAGCATCAAGGTGCCCTGAGAAGAGACCTTTGCAAGCGAAGATCCCTATTTTGTGACGGGGTTGATGCACCACACGCATCAGGGAGTAAAACCCATATTTTACAAAATAACTAATATTCACAAGAAAAAAATAGATAAAAAATATTTAAATGAAATGTGATTTGGGTTGTATTTGTCATATCAGTAAAATAGACGTAAATACAGGTATATTTGTCCTGTATATTCCTTGGCACACATTAAGCAAATGCAACCCCGTCCGCACTCTGTTCCCAAAAACTGCTTGCCGTTTCTCTCTTTTGAAGAATGTCCCATGCAACAAATGTCTGGCAAAAAAACACAAAATATATGAGTCACTTCTTTGCAAACACTCATTTCCCTAACTTTGTATGTGTTTCATTATTTTTACCTTATTGAATTGCTATCTAGCCGCCCTGAATTGTACATGCTACTATATGATGGCGTAGAAACTTCGCTATCGTATCCCTAAATTAGGGGGTCTCGCTAGGGAGTCTTTCTTCCCATAAAACACGCTATTGCATAGGCCATAATAGGCCAAAACACTGTCTAAATACTTGCAGGGTAATTAGCTTGTTTAGTGTCCGGAGAAGATGTATTTCCCTGTAACGGTAATTTGAAATGAGCCCTGCTTGCCCCCGCCTTGTCGAATCGTTGCGAAATCTCTGTTGAGTTTCCGCCGAAATGCACAGTGGGATAACGCGCAGAAGGAAGCTATGATACAAACAACAACAAACATTTAGTTGTTGCCTTCGGATGTAATCTAAGCACATAAGCTACTGTTCAGTGTAAGGAAAGAATCGGACCTGATTTCAAGAGAGATGTTTCGTTGATGCAGTTTAAATATTGAATGCATCGCAGATTATTATAATCATCAGCCATATTGTTGACGAGTCCAATAATCAAAATGATAAGGTAAGTGTTGTTTACATGACCCTGGTGGAGGTTCATGATATGACTATTTATAAACGTAGCATTTATCATTGACAATGTACAGTAAACGAGCTTTAAACTTTCAGCAAATGTTTTCATATCACTAACTGGATACTAACACAGTGACATGCTATCTCTCAGTCACGTTTAATATCAAACGGCACAAGAAATATGTGTATCTTTAGAAATGTTTCTTGTCGGCAGTGACAAGGCGGAAGTGTGTGCACTGTAAATATAGATGTGTATTCATCGAAAAAAGGTCACGTGAAGAACGTCGTCGCAATGTTTTTCTTGTTATTAGCCTGACAACGGTGTTACTATAGACATGAAAGAGACAATTGCATGCTTTATGATTTTGATTATAGATAACTAGACGATAATTGCATATGTACTACTTTAGGATCTACATAGTATTTATCTCTGAATGGCTTCTTTGTACTTTCTTTGTTGTACGTTGCGAATGAAAAGAAGTAGGCTGGTTACTACATATTAGTATGCCAAGCACGTTAGCAATGTTTATGTTTACATTGTGTTGCTTTCCCTTGCCAACAGTTCATAGAGCTGACCTTTAGTGGTTTTGCAGCGTTTAATGCATGGATGTAACACACTGTGTGATGTTTCAATGGTTTATGCGATTGGTCCATTCGAACGATTGGGACTAATTTGGGATAATTTGGTCATTTAATTGTTCAAATTTCTATAAGGTGTTAGGTGCCCATTGCTGAAAGTTGCGATAATACAAATCACCCAAAAAAACAAGTGTATTGCAAAACAACAAAACCAGGCAGATGAGCTTACAATTGCAAATTAAACAACATTACTACTTTACTACCCAATAATCCAAAATTAGTTCCAGCTGTGTTACATTTCTTTCTTCGTCTTAACAATCCGTACAGTAATTTATCAGCGGGAGAAAGGTGACTCATAACCATTGTGTTAATGACGTCATCCATTGAACAAGGAAAATTGGTTCCATAATTTACGAGTCGTGGTCACATGCCCTATCCCAGTCGGTAAATGCTAAATACCTGTAGACGATCTTTAAAGAAAGTCGTTCTTTTATATCTTAATAATATTTCGAATCACTAAATTTGAAGTAGATATATTTAATCGCGACACAAAACAAATAAAGAAACAAAGGCACTCATCACTAAGGCGCTCATAGTAAATTCTGTGGTATTTCGATATAAGGCCATTTAAAAGAAATTCTTTGTTTGCCGTCCTTTGATTTTGGAAAAACCTACCAGCCAGCTAGCCAGGGAAAAAACAATCACAGACATAAAACTCAAGCTCAATTTTATATGCTTTCGTTTTGAAATATAATTTATTTGTAATAGTTTTAACACTGTGTTTGTTTCCTAATTACCTACCAGCACGCTGCGGGCAAACAAAAAATGTTATTTAAAGCGCCTTAATATAATAGTATGTATGTACGTGAAGGACTCACAGAAATGTGGTTGAACGGAGAATGAAAAAGCACTCAATTAAGTAGTGTCTGGTCACGTGATTACGCTTTCGATGTTGGATATATGACCTCCGTCATTGTCAATGGCTAAACAGACCATTCGTCGTTTGCAGATTAGAAGACATATTCGTCACTCTGTTAATTTCTACTTCATAACCTGTTTTACTCGTCATAAACACTTTATTTCAAAAAATTAAAGTTTTCAAAACATTATACAATAAATAATTCAGCAAAGGCCCCAGCAGTAAATGATGGTTAAGATAAAACTGGAGTCTTGTAATATTAATATTGTACCCTGGGAATATGTGATTGCCGAAGGTGTTTTTCAAGTGTAATTGTTTTTACGCATCTTTGGAAGTCCTGACTCAGCGCTTTATCTCGTTAGACAAAACAGACTTTCATACAATATGCGTTCAACCCCTGCATGTTTCGGTATACTGCAAGACATTATAATTTCGCCTGAGATACTTCGCCAATTTTTTGGGGGGACACAAAGCTAAATCTCCGGCACCCTATACAAACAAAGCGAAAGTACATATTGTCCAAAAGGCGCATAAAATGAGTTAAATTCATGGCTTATCCACAAAAGGTATGTGTCATCTTCGAGTTGAGCATATTTCACCGGTGTTCGCTATGATATACTATTGATAGCCTGATGTACTCATACTGGTATTACGTTCCATCACAGACTCTCGAAATATTTTGTTTTCGCAAATGTGTGAGAGTGATCTTTTAGGATAATTAAACAGGGAATTTTTATGGGGAAAGTGTCATAAATTGAATAGTAAAAAGACTGAAAATTTATGATATCTACTCTCTTTTGCAAACTGTGTAGAAAGTTCGCTGATGATAGTTGAAAAGAAATGGCAGAGACACGCAATGTTCCAAATGCAGACAGTTGTCCTATGTACAACAGAGATGTATTGATGCGATTTTCGAAATTTGCCAATTAGTTTCAGACCACAGGATGCCTCTGTAACTAACAACATCGTAAATTGTAAACATGAACAAAAATGAAAACTGAAGTTAAATAGACGAAATAGTTTGGTTGCCCGCCCCAATTGTTTGACACTGCTTTAACGTATCTGGGCAAGGCCGATTAAAATTGCGAGTGCTGATACCTGATGACATAGGACGACTCAGACACAATTGACATTCTTACGGCATGACTCAAGCGGTAATGCACATAAACTACAAGCTATCGAAAATAGAATCGATGAATGGAATAACCCAAACCCCGACAATAGAGCTTTTGTTGATGAATTACAAAACCAGTGAGTCATGGTGGACGTGCTCTGCAGGAGTGAACTGATCCTTGTTCTTTTGTTACACTAATTTAAGGACCAAATAGCAGCACCATTTAAGGAATGTTCGCTGAGTAATGAGGTTGGACTTGTCCTCCGGTCTGCTTCTTTAAAAAGATCAATACTCTCTTCAAGCCTTGCTAAGACACGGAGGGCGGGTGCAGCTTATATCTATTAAATTTAAAACCATCGTTGAAATCTGTCATTATTAGCGTGCCGGCAGTCTTTTGACAGGTTTGCAATAATAAATGAAGTACAACAAATACGTCAATAGTTAGAAAGTGAGGTTATAGATCAACCACTGACAACTCAAGTTTATGAAAAATTAATCAGCTCTGATATCAATGCGATTATGTACACCTGTTTGAGATTTTTCCTCACTAGAGAAATTCTGGCATGGTGTTATAAGGATGGCAACATCATGCTTCGCTCTAACCCAGAAAAACGCTAACCTTTCTTCAAATTTTCCGACGAATGGAAGGCGTTTTATCATGCTCTGCTTCTAGCAGTAAGTCAGAGGATGCTCAAGTTTAAAGATTTAAACCACTACTGTCAAAAAGGCATATTGTGATTAAAGCAATTCTTCCGGTTCATACATGCTTGTATAGCGGATTCGCCAGTACAGTACAGTTTTCAAAAATGTTTGGGGTCTGCGCAGGTGAAAAATAGACAATGGTATAAGTCACTCATACAACTTTATCCTTAACAGACACTCTATGCGAAACATCCTGTATTCATAAACTCATTATCATCTTCATTTCATGAGTTAAAGATTCCTGTGGTCACGTCAATTTAACCATATATTTATAATACACTCGCCTGTTTCCTCAGATTTCTCTAAGGCGGGTTTACCAATTGTGAATAAAGGAAGAAATTGCCAATTGACTGAACACTACTCTATGTTGCTGTAAAACAATGGATATAACAACTACCGATTACGATGCACATGTGAAATGAGATGTTTTGAGGCAGGTGAAAGAGAACCTTCAAAAGAGAGACAATATTACAGCTTGTATTTGTCCGTTAACACTCGATCGCGGTGATAATTGTGGTAATTAGTGCTCCTTATGGCGGGTGATATTGAAACAAACCCTGGACCCCATGATTTGGCTGGACAAATTTCAATGATCCTAGATATTGTGAGCAACATCAACAGCAAGCAGAACGAGGTAGTAAGCAGGATTACCCGAATAGAAGAGGATATCAAAGCACACACATTGGAGGATAAATCTATCCCAAGAAGTTCTTGCAGCTTAACATCATCATCCACATCCAATGACGACCCACGATCTGAAGAATCACAACTAGGAAAGTTGATCCAAGAGAAAAGTCAATACGCATTCGAATTGAACTATTACATGGAGGAAAACTCTGTCCTCAAGAGCAAACTAGACTCAGAAAAGAAGGAGAAGGGGGCACTCGAAAAACATCTCGTAGAAGTCTTAAAGCAAAAGCAGACGCTGAAACATCTAATCACCGAACTGCAGAACCAAAATCCAAAATATGAACTTGGAGAATGTGAACTGAAATCGACAGAGGTGCACCAAAGTTCAGAGCTCAAATGTAGTGTGGACAGTGGTGTAGCAACGTTTGATAAGGAAACCCTTCCTGATTCTGACGCACAGAATACACAGAAAACAGTATTGCTCGTTGGCGGCAATAAATCAATGGAATCAAATACAATCGAGGAGAAAGGGGACGAGTTTGACTACAGCGGAGACCTCAGCTTAAAAGAAGGAACCACGGCACATGATTGCACAAAGCTGGCGAGCGTGGAACGAAAATATAAGCAAATCGCACCATATATGATAAAGCATTTTCAAACCTGCCAAGAGTCACAACCTACGAATGCTTCCGCATCAACCAAGAACAGCAGCCTCAAAGATCAAAACTCAGCTTGTAGTTTAAAAGATGAAATCAACAAAAAGCAAGTTCAACCAAACAGTTGCGGCTACCAGCTTTTCATGCATTGGCAAGCTCAACAAGACCAATCAACATATACAAATATCCCAACGGATTTCTCGCCAGAAAGACAGAGAGAAGAAACTGGTGATGAAAGAAAGAAAACACAAACCCATAACAGCGATCTAACATCTCCCTGCAACAAATCGTCCCAAAGTTTGGTAGAGGGGGAAGACCAGCTCATGAATAATCCAAAAAATAGCATTGCCTCCCAAAACTTCATGAAAATGAAAGAACGGACTAAAACAACACAAAACACCATTAACCGACCCGAACGAACCCTCGATCAAATCAATGACATTGCAGTTCTTGCAAATGAAAAATGGATGGCCAACAAGAATCAGCTGACTTCAGAAGAAACCTACGGACTTTGCAGTTTATCTTCTGATGAACCAAATCAAAATGAAGAGCTACCACTGGCTTCAGTATTTGGAAAGTTGCCATATCCGATAAAAGAAACTGTGAGCCGTCAAATACAAAGCTGCGATCTGGGAAACCAGGGTCGACATGGGAATAAATCTCAACCTTATAAAATTAAACAGCCTCCAGACAAACCAAAGATACAGATCAAAAAAGGAAAAGGTAAATACATCTCTTGTATTTGTACAAACATCTCCTAAAAATCTGTTGTATACACAAACGTTCGGCTCAACTATTGACATGAATATGAGGAAAAAACGGGTAGTGCAACCAAATGATGCTCCTGAAAACGTTCATTGATATGGCAAGCTTACATACATACATACATACATACATACATACATACATACATACATACATA
>LD351931.1:130873-143526 GCA_001465055.1 Ptychodera flava | reverse complement strand
CAGAGGAAATTACTAAAATTTTATCTATCAGGTGAACAAGTTCGCCCCGATAGGAACTCCGAGTTAAAAAAAAAACCTACCGGAAATTCAGACCTCGGTCATGCAGTAGGAAAAAATTCACATCAGCTGGACTCCGCGACCGGCCGGCCGGACTGACAACGGGGGGTAAAAAAAGCTCCTTTATATAGGCTAGTTTGATGGTGATGACTCACACGGAATTTCCCGTACATGTATAAACATGTTGTGTGTGACTCAGCAGGGAATTTCCCCGCTTAGTTCAGGACAATGCACTGCTGCGCATGCGTGAGTTCGTATATAGGTCAGGGTTATACTTTAGTTACATGGATGGTTAATTTTTCCTTCGCTTCATGTAGATAAATGAATAAAATGGGGTGTAAAATTCTTACTTCATCCCAGTTGCCCACGTTTACTTTACTACTTACATGCCACATCGGATTATCGACAGATATTGAAGGGTAACAATGCACTGTGCGTGTGGCGTATGGGGAACTCAAACGTCACCTCACGTCCTGTATCAACTGTCTTATTCAAGAGAAACAAATCAAAACCATGAAATGTACTTGTTTATGTTTTTGGAAAAGAAAGTGCAGATATCATCAAGTATCTAGGCCTTATTAAAATAAATTAAAACTAGACTGTGAAGGTTTTTTTCACTCGAAGGGCTTGAAAATGACCGCCTACAAGTGGTAGATATGAAAATAATAAATTGAAGTTGGAGAGTCCAAATGTCTGTCCCCGAGGCGCATTCTGCCTGTTGAACACAAGGACGACACGACTCGACGTCCAGCGGAGAAAATTGCTGTGGAAGGCCGATTTTGACAACATCAAGTCACGTAAAATCATGTCGCAAACAGCAGGGTAGGCACCGGCAACAGAACTGTCCAAAATGTTTTGGGAAGCGATCATAGCTTGTCGAGTCGGTGGCTACTCTTTGTACCGGCGACCCGCGAACTTAAAATAGAGCATTCCTTTTCGACGGAGGAACCTCTTTTTTTTTCTTTTCAGCAAGAAAGTTATAAATTGTACGTGTTGTTAGCAATTAGCAAAATACCCGTGATATTAAAACTCTCATCAGCAGAGAGACGACGTCCTAGGCTTGGCTCTTTGCGAGTGCCGAAAGCGTGTCAGTTTTTGTTCAGTAAGTTGTTTCATGGTCGGCGAATGGGGGAGGAGGGCAAAGTCGCTAGTCAGGAGGGAAAAACAAGTGATAGGGGCATTTTCCGCCAAAGAGGACAATCATTAAAGGATGTTACTTTCCCTTAGAATTGAATTTGATCGAAGTGGTTTGGAGGTTTGGAGTGCAAGAGTCTACATACATTGGAAACACTTTTGGATCATACAGTTTCTCAAAATTGCCTATTTGGCTGCCCCTCAAATAAACAACATGTCCCTTTTAGAAGAGTGCGTTGAAATCCACTTGTGAGGGCTAGCTATTAAAAGGGACATGAAATCATTATTGGTCCATGCCACCCTGTATACACGTACGTAGCAAGGCAAAAGTCAACCGTCAAAGTTTGAACCTGACATTCATCTGAAATCTTAGTAGTAGGTCATGGATCTTAAAATACGGTATTGCGAGTGAGGCCAAGATCGCAGGCGGTTAACATAATTGTAAAAAGATGTTGGGTATTTTAACCAGTTAGGGTCACTTTATCCTATAGGCTGTGACCAGTGATACACGACCAAATTCATGCCAATAAAAAGCCTTACGCATCTGTCGGAATGGTGATTAGTCTAGAGACACGGATTCGTCCAAGTTATCGTACCAAAAAAACCCAAAAAAACAAAGACGCTGTTTTGTTTTACGTATTTAGGGAATGAACACAAGTGGTGATGTCCGACACCATACCGTGGTCCTGTGTTATGCATTGTTTTCGTACACAGGTTTCCAGAGAATTCCCTTATCTTAGGTTTTTTACCTCTGGTTTTTTCCTGGACGGCATGCACAGGTGACGCGGGTATTTCATTTCATTTGCTCCCGCCATGTGCTTCCACACCCTGGTATAATGTGTACTGTATACTTTCCTCTTCTTGTCTGTAATAAAGCTGCCACCTCTGGCTGATCCATCATTAATGAATGAATGGAGTGGAACGTAATTCATTTATTAGAATGAGAGTATAGAGAAGAAAAGAGATTCTCACTCGCGCTTATGTCCGTGGACGTCCGACTTCGAAAGAAAAACAATATAGGACGAAGAGGGCGTGCTTGACGAAATAATGGTGATAAGCTCGCGCGGTAGCCGACGCAACAGCTACAGGTGCATCAGTTTTAGTTCTACCACAGTCACTGTACGCCGCTTCTAGTCCAATTGTTTATGCCCTCAGCAAATTGAAGCGTTAATTCGACATCGTACCGCGCATTCAGACTCTCCGACGGATAGTGACCGACTTACTTTGAGTTCCCAATATCTACATCCAACAATTGTGATTTATTTTAAAATTTGTTGTGGTCTCCCGTGCTCCATTGACAACTTCGATGGGATATACTGATTCTTTCTGAAATACTATACAATGACTAATTTGTTGTTTTAGCATGCGTGACTACTTCCACTACGTCTCTGAGTTTCCGTAATTTGGCTGAAAGATGTCAAAATATACTTGCAAAACCAGAAAATCCAGTAGTAATTCAGTATGAAACAAAGAAATGTCATACAAATATATTTGTATATTGGAAGATTAGTCCCTCCCATTTTCGATTGTAAGCTTTTTCTGCAGTCGATCATGATTAAAATTAGGTTGGAAGATTTTGTATTACTGTTATTGTCAAGGCGGGATGGGATACCTGTTCTGGAAAAGAAACCGTTTGATTCCAAAATCACACTGAGAACGCCACTTCCTTTGAAAAAAATACCCAGAAATAGACAAAAAGACATTTCATGTAAAACCACTCTACATTTTATTTCATTTTTTCAGAAGTCAAACTGTTCCTGCTTACATAGAAGCTATCTAGATTCAAATCAAATTCAAAGTTCAAGTTCATATAATTGACAATTTACATAAGTAATAATTTCTTCCTGTAAAATGATATCGGGAAGATTATCTATCGGAGATAAAACATGGAACTAAATTTCCAATCCCCGAATTGATGATGCAAAATCTACTAGTCCAATAAGTATGAATGGATAAAATCTTTGATAACGAGATTTATCTCGTAATGCGTTCATATTTCTCGTAATCGTTTGATATCCAAATTACACTACGAGCATACTTCGCTCATTGCTAGTGCCCAGCGTCCTCTGATAGCGCAATCATTAATAGCGCCCCCTTTCGACCGCCGATACCGTAGTGTTGAAGCTCAGTTGAAACATGGCCGGTCGCCGGACAGGTCACTATCAGTTGTCTCTTCACAAAATCTCTCTCAACTGCGGAATCTATTTCCGATCTTTAGAAATACTTGGATCTAAAGAATCGCCAAAGTCATCGGAATCACAAGGTACGTCTCCGTGCACACACATCTGTGAAAAATTGTCAACTTTTTTGAAAAGTTTTACCAACACATTGCAATGAGTTGTAATTTGATCCGACAGAACGATATCTGCTGTATATCAATTTTTAAAAATTTCAAAAACCAAAGACAGAGGATGAATTTCAAGCGAAATCTTATTCTATCGGTGGATACAAGGGTAAAGTGACCCTTTGATCCAAAATTGTCTCAAAATACTCAAAAATGTAAAGATTATCAGTAAGATAAAATTCCACTATCACTCGATCTACTACATAGTCTGTCGGTTGCATTGTGTTGAGTAAAATTAGTCTGGAAAGTTGTAGATTTTCACCAGAAATATACCTGCAGACTTGACATGTTACATTGTCATGTCTGCTTCCATGTATGTTCATGCACACATCTGTGAAAGTCAAAAAATTATTCTGACAAATATTTCACAAAAATTGCAACGGGTTGCTGTTGGACAACTTACAATTTTCAAAAAAAGAAATTACTGAATTGAGGACGTCAGATGAAATGGTGGAATGGTCTGTCCAAAATTATACATTGCTGTGAGAACTGTGTGTTTGATCCAAAAAAATGAGTAATTAAATATGCAAAATATGCAAATTATCTTGAAAAAAAACCCATTTACAGCCTGCCAGTTGCAAATTGAGTTGTGTAAAATTTGTCAGAAAATTTGTAGATTTTCACTAGAGATATTCCTGCAGAGTTGACATGATGTTGTGTCATGTCTGCTTATATGTACAGTAGTTGAACACAGTATTTCTGTGTTACAACTAATCTGTATGGATTATCCTTACACAGTGCAATGTAACGGGGTTCCTCTAACTGACCTTGACCTTTATAGCTGAGAAATTCACCATCACAATTGAAGTGAACCACGCTATGCCCAAGGTGATCACAAACATATATGCCATCTTGTTGGTGATCAAAACACAAACCCACTGGTCCCTCTAAGTGTCCCTTGCCAATGTCTCTTATACTTTGCATCTGGTGATTCAAAACATGAACACATTTCCTGCCAATATCTGATACAAAGATACATTTCTTATTCACAATCAGATCAGAGGGTTCACTGACTTGTCCTTCTTCAGTTCTTGCAATGTGTTCACCAGATTTATTATATTTTCTCACATATCCATTCCAGTCACCAATGAATATAAAACCATCAGGACTCAAGCAGATACCGGTTGGTTTAATTCCTTCTTTGCGTCCAAAACAGTTTAAAATCTTGCTTTGTCCAGAACTCACCACAACTTGACCATTCCCGTCATCACTCATAAAGTATTGGTCATTATCTTCATCCACTGTGACATCCTCCGGATAAAATGGATTTGGGAATGCATGGAATTGTAAGATGAGATCACAGCAGAGTTTGATTGGATCAATAACCTGAACTCTATGATTCCCATAATCACATATAACCCATTGACCGTTGTTCTTGATGTATATTCCCAGGGCATTATCAAACTGTCCCGGCATTGATCCTTTCCCAAACACTTCCAGGATACGTTCCTTGACCGGATAGCCTAGTAGGAAAACGAAAACATAAACAAAGGTCAAAGGTCAATTTGCAAACTACCATTTCTATGAAGTCAAATATTTTCTGATCTCACAAATTTTGACTGAATGCAAACTTTTTCTGTTTACACAAACACATGGAACATTTAAAGGAACAACTTCCTTACATTGTTATGTAACTCACGTGTTTCCATGGCAACACAACTGTATTTTATTCATGGAAATGTGATTTTTAGTCCATAAAGGTAAGTCATTGTATTGCTGATTAGTTAATGATCTACAGAGAGAGTTACAAGGTTGTGAATTGTTTTGTTGTGTTTTGAACTTAATCACAACTGCGTGTTGATGTAACTCACACATTTCCATGGCAACATATTTACATTTGATCAATGAAAATGTGATTTTCAGTCCATAAGGTAAGTCATTGTATTGCTGATTGGCTAATGTTTTACACTGAGATAGTGTTGCCAGGTTGTAAATTGTTTTGCTATGTTTTAAGACCAATTATTGATACACACAGTGTGTTTATATGTCCATTTATTTTGTACCTTGTTTATTTTTGAGTTGGCAAATGCTGGTTTTAATTTTTTTCCAATTTTTTTAATTCCGAAACAGTGTTTCATTTTTTTGTTTTCCAAAACTCTTTCATTCAATTTACTCTGTCCAGACAATCCTTTTAACTCTCTGAGTTTGTGTTCATTGTTGAAATGAAAATAAATTGTTTGTTATTCTGCTCATGTTTGGTTCACAGTATTTTCTGTTTCTTGTAAAAAATTTATCAAATCATCCTCTCAGTAGTGTTTACAAATTATATTTTTACTTGGTTAGTTTTGTTTGCAATGTGATTTTGTTTCATTTCTTTTTTTACCTGTCTCAAATTATTGGTGACCCTAAATTTACCAATGTCATCAGTGCTGTAAATTTTGTTTGTTGTTTGTTTGTTTTGTTGTTTATTTATTAGCCATACAGTTGTTTTTTAATATGCTCTTGATAACTACATGCTATATTGTTACGTGAGAGAAACGAAAAAAAGGGTGAACTCAGCAATTTCCGTATAACAATTTGTATACACCTTCAGTGATTTAATAGTAATTTGCAGTTTGATTTGTGTCACAGTGTCAGTGTTAGCCATTCCTTGATTATAATTTGTTTGTTGTTGTTGTTGTCTCAGTACTTATCAGATTTTTTTCCTTAATCATCACAAACAATATTTAGCTTTTCCTTATTTTTTATTTTCAAACTGGTGAATGATACTAAAACTTAAGTTTTAACAAAAGTCCATGGCCAGATCTTTGCCTGGTTGTCTCTAACAGTAAAAATATTTTGTGTGCACAAATTGGTATTTGTAATTTTGAAATATTTTATCCATTTGTTGATAGTGATGGCCATAGGAAAATGAGATTTTGTTGGATATTTTTTTTAATTTCCTCGTCAAAATAATCTCAACTCATGAAAAGCTATCTAAATTCAAATTATCTTTGATATTGTTTCTGTCTGAAATGTTGAAAATATTCAAGTTAATTTCTGTAGTGATTGTTGTGATTAATTTGCATTGGCCACAGTAAATGTTTATTTGCTTCTTAATTTCTGCTTCTCTTTTAAATATTCAAATTTTTTTAACCTTATTAGCCATGCATGAATTGATAATTTAAATTCCTTCAATAAATTATTTTGCTTCGCTGCTGCTTGACATTCTACTGGATGATTTTGTAAAATTGTTTAAACTTTTGTCATCAGATCAAAATAATATATTAAATTTTCATCAAAGGTGTAAATTTACCCAAACTACCAGGTCAATATGTCGCTGATTTTTATGTCTTTTCTCTCTGTCACTTCTCTGGCATGTCATTGTAAAACTAAATTTACCAGTCTGTCTTTACATCTACCTTACCCATTCTTTTAATCATCCCTGTCATTTTGGCTCTGTTTCCTACATGTAACTTTACCCACACTCAGTCACACACACACACTCTCAGTCTCTCTCTCACACACACTAAATAGTTTAAATTGTATTCTTCATATATGGTTAATATTTATTTGCACTCATTTCTTACAAAAGTATTACTCATCATGAGTGTCATGGCTGATACAGTGAAATGTTTTAACTTGGTTAACTCATTCTAAGTTTATCATCTTTTTACAATATTTCTGAATCTCTTATCTCTAATTGATATTCTATGCAATAATTTTCAAGATTTTATCTCTGATTTACTTTGATTCACCAAACTGTTTTGTTACTTTATTTGTTCAACAATCATAATGATTGGGACGTACATGTCATTTGTGATGAAAATTACTTAGGATTTTCACGTTTCTGAAATTCACACACAGATTAATTGAGAGTTGATTTGGATTAAATACAGAGAACAGTAAGGTACATTATTTTGTAAGAAATTTGGCCTTGACCTTAATAACATGACACTCATGACTGTCTGGTTCTTCTTACCTCCAAAGACATGTACCACTTTATGTTTTTGCTAGCCTTGTATTTTTGAAATCTTCAAACTAAGTTTTGTTTTATTTTGTGTCAGTTTTTGTCAAGCATTTCTGATGCTCTACTTCATTAAAGTTGTAACCTCCGTGAGGTTACAACTTTAATGAAGTGGAGTTACCTTGAATTGTATTGATCAGTCTGTCAACCATGGTGTATGTGATAATGTCTGTGGACTAATTTACAAGAATCAATGTGAACTGCATGTACTTAGTATCAATAAACTTGCAAGTATGGAAGCTATAATCCACAGTAACATTTTATTTCACACAGATTGCTGAAAACCAGTGCTACACGGCAGAAAATTAGGACATGGGAGATGATATCCTGGATGAAGATCAGGAAGTCCACCATGGGGAGATACCTTTAACACGATAGATGACATTAATGATGTTAGCGTTTCCGATATGATGACAGTTGAAGAAGGCAATGAAGATGTTTACCCCTACCAATACCAGCCAAGTTGCATGTGACCTTGAATATGTATTTGGGCTCAAGTGAGCCTGAAATTCAATACCGTGTACATATTGTACACACAAACCAAACGGCCCTTTTCAGGGCCATCACATCCTCCAAAAAGAGAACTACCGTCTTCTACAATAATGTATTGTTTATTTTTGATAATTATTTTGCACAATGTTGCAACTTTCACTCTGTGAGAGTAGTACATGCCTCTGAATTTAAAAAAATTAACTTTTGCTCAACTTTCCTTTCAGAAATATATAAACCATTCTGGAAAAATCAGGGGTCACTATGCCAATTTTAGTATCCGATAAACAAATTTACCAACGCTTGAAGTTGAAATTCAAATGGCCACCATTCCTGTGTTACGTAGATAAAAATATTAGTTTTGATTGTCACAAGAATGAAAGGGTGAAAATCAATTCATTCCAAAGACTTCAGAACGAGTCCTTGCAAGTAGTAGACAAGAAAAATATTGTACAAAATTTCAGATTCAGAATATCTGTTCTTGAGGTGCATGCTATGGTAACCTTTAAGGGCCAGCTATGCTAACTTTTGATGAATTTTTCATTATTTTTATTTTTTACATCAATTTCAAGTCCTTATTGTACTTCCAAAAAGTGTTGAAACACACACTATTCAGCTTGTCAACATAACGTCTAATGTGTAAAATGCACTTTTATTGTTTACATTTGAATTCTAGTCCTGACCAGAATTCACTTGTCAACAATAACACTGCAGTTTACACATGTGCAGGTCGAGTTCACAAGCTGAATACTACGTATATCAACATGTTTCGGAGAGTAGAAGAAGAAATTATGGTCGAGACAAAAATAGTGAAAAAAATCATCAAAAGTTAGCATAACTGGCCCTTTTCATCCCATTTCTCTGTGCAGAGGTCCAACTTTTCCATGGAAAATCACAGGATTGGGTCAAACCATGGTGAAAAGGTAAGGATAATTAATACATGTAGCTGTAACTTTATCTGTTGATACTTTGATGCGATAGACTTGCCATAACAGAGTGTATTCAAACATTTAATTTAAAGTAGGGACATATCTAAATATAATCTGAATTTACAATTTACTTAATATTAATTATTGACCACTGAAATTTGATGTAATCAATGGACAGAAAAATTATTTTCGAATAATGTTTATAGTATAATGTACTTCATGGTATAAATTATCTGCCATTCATCAATTTCACACTGCATGAAAACAGGAAAAGTTGACAAGTAATGTGGCCAGGTGTATTAGAGGGAATTGGATTAATGCCAGAAGTAGATCCATCAATGCAATGGAATAAATTATTGACATTATGAGGTGAATCTGATAACTTCCTGTATTGTGATTTCATATTTAGATGTCTTTCAACAAGCATTTCGTCTGTCAAAGGGTTATGTACTTTGTATGTCTCGGAAGAAAATTTTCACATACATTTTGAAATACCAGTAATTTTGGTACCACATGTTAGCCAAATTCCAATACACATACCAATTACCAATTTAATACCAAAATACTGATTAACAATGACCACTAGAATAATGCCCTTATGGGGCAAAGGGTCCAAGGACCTGGAAGGGGTATACACATACACTACCAATCAGAGGAAAATTTTCACATTGTGAAGTCATGTGGCACCTGTATCACCCTAATATGTAATAATTAACCCAATATGTAATACTAACCCAATATGTAATAACACTTAACCAAATATGTAATACTAATCCAATATGTAATAACACTTAACCCAATATGTAATACTAACCCAATATGTAATAACACCTAACCCAATATGTAATACTAACCCAATATGTAATAACACTTAACCCAATATGTAATAAAACTAAACTTGGGATATACTACTAAGCAAAATAATACAAAAAATGCCCAACAGCCATCAACACGTCCCTGTGTAGCCAAAACACTTCAAAACTTTAGATAAAAGTGGAGACAATTATTGAGATCAGTAAACTTGCAAAAAAGATAAGAACGCCCAGGTACCCTAATCAAGCCAACGTCGAGCATCTAAATTTTAATTTTAATTGTTCCTTAATTTTCATACAGCGGAAAATACCTGAAAACACACAATTTCTTATAATTTTCTCCTTCAAGTAAATAGATTATTGACGACTGCCTTTTTTATAATTTAATTTTTAAATATTGTTCTATAAAATAATTTTGATAAGACGTATTTGGAAAATTGTCTATGCCTCCTTGTCTTATTATACAGCAAGCATTACTAACAATCTATTTGGCAGAGGCTAGAGGGGGCGTCTACGTGCACCTCCCCCCCCCACCCCCACAGGATAATAAACCTGTAATTTTCAGAAGCCTTGGGATCCCTAGAATAAGAAATGGGATTTTATCAGACAAAATATAGGGACTCAATAGCCGTTACCGTCATGTTTTGAAGGGTACCACAAAATCACGATTTTGTGACCCACATGGATTTTTGTCAAACCTTTCTTCTTGTACGTGATCTGCTGAGCTTACTGTTTAACATGACCTAGGTTATGGGGTCATTAGAAAGGTGATTTATTCTTCTTGAAAATGTTATATTGCAATATACAATATCTTCTACAGTTTTCATGAAATAGGGCCATAATTTACTCAATACCCAGAAGTTTTATGTCACAAATTACTGTCAAAACTAATCTAAATTCCACCAATAATTTACCTATACATAATACAAAAGGCAATACTGTGTATTAACTTTGTGTTATTTGCTACAGGGATATGTTAGAAACTTGGAATAAACTTTTAACAGAAAAAAATATTGTGATCCTGTAGCTGTAACAGTCATACATGTATTTTGAAGGGTACCGAAAAATCACAGTATTACTCACTCGCATTCGTTTTTGTTAAACCTGTCTCTTGTAAGTCTTCTACTGAGCTTATTTTGAACATAACGAGGCAAATGGTGTACCATTAGAAAGTTAATTTACTTTTCTTTAAAATTATATGTTGCAATATGCAATATCTTCTATAGTTTTCATGAAATAAGATCAAAACTTACCCCATACTCCAACGTTTTATGTCGCAAATTACCATCGAACTAATCTCAAATTCTACCAATTATTTTCCTAGACACTTTACAAAATGCAATGCTTTGTATAAAATATATTTTATTTGGTACAGGGACATGTCAAAAATACGAGTTAGACTTTTAACAGACAAAATATTGGTATTCAATGACTGTTACTGGCATGTTTTGAAGGGTACCGTGAAGTCAGAGTATTACCGACTCGCATATGTTTTTGTTAAATGTGTAGTCTTGTAAGTCTTCTGCTGAGCTTACTTTTTACCATAGCGTAGCTTATGGGCTGCCATTGGAAAGACAATTTATTTGGCTTTAAAATGACTTTGTAGCTTTCAATTTTTTGAGTGACCCCCTCACATTACACCAACCCCCAGGTCATAAATAATGACAGCTCCCTTATTTGTGTCTCTTCAGTGCACACTGATGATTCATCTACATTTTTGAAAGTCATTAAACATTTTTACTTCAGCCAATTCCTGATTTGCATATTTAATTAACTTTCTTATTAAGGATGTATATCTTGATTGACTCGACCAAAGTTTACGAAACTTGCTATATGCATTGAAGATCCTTCAATACAACATTATTGAAAGTCATTAAGCATTTCATTTCAGCCAATTCCTAAATTTTACATATTAATGAACTTTCCTTATTAGGGATATATACAGGGCTTTACTTGATCATAGATCTCAAAACACAATGCTATGTACATGAATGATAGCAGGTGAAAACAATATTGAAAGTCATTTTAAATTTTCAAGTCAGCTAATTTATAATTTGCATATGGCATAGCTTGAAGAACTTGACGAAAGGCAACTATGTAAAGTGGTGATACAATGGCAGCAGTCAAAGAAATTAAGCATTATAATTTCAGTTAATTACATATTTGTATATTTAATGACCTTTAGAATTAATTTGTGGTGAATATTGTTCACGATGTTGATCATAAGACTTTCAGTGAAATTGTAAAAATGTCAAAAAGTTTAAATTTACACCCAACTGTATTATATAATGGAATATGTGAGCATTTTGAGTTTGGTTTTAAAGTTCTAAGAAGTTAAGTGTTTCGTGATGTCGTTCATTGTGTGTCCTGAGCCAACAATCATGTGACCTACACACACTTTCCTTTTCAGTGTCATACGAGCCTGATATTGAATAGACCAAGTTCATTTTTGTGACTGAAAGATTCATAAAAAAGGCCATAAAAACTTATAGCTCTTAGATTGTTATTTTGTATTTGGGTCGAAAGTCAATCTTTAGAAAATGTAAATATGTCTATGAATTACTTTTTCATATTGAGATGTACATGTCAGACACAGAGCTTAAACAGAAAATATAATGTCGACATGATTACACCTTGGCATGCATATCATTACGTATAGATAACCAATTATTTATTAGACAGTACATATGACGATATGTATATCGACAACCTTTAACCTTTGGTCTTTATGGGTGTTATCTCCACTGAGCCAGCATCGTGTCGGTTTAAAGTATATTGCTAGAATAAGGTTGGATTCACAAAAAATGTTTGTTCAGTACAAAATACACTTGACCACCACTATGTGTTATTTCTCTCCAAGCCAAAAATGTACATCGGTTCATCGTTACAATTGGTTTCGTTATAATATAGTGTTTTGGGTTCATCGCTAATTTCAGCTGTTA
>LD351931.1:109777-121864 GCA_001465055.1 Ptychodera flava | reverse complement strand
CTTTAAAAGTGTACAGACTACTTATCTCAGCTGGGACGGCAAAGCTCCAGTCTCAGAGTTGTAACAGTCTGTCGGATGAATGAACAGTCCTTTGGCTTGCAGGCTTGGAGCTGCACAAAGTCCACAGTTTAAATCCAGCGTTGGCAGTGAAGGTCTTGAAAAGTCTTGAGAATGACTACTGCTGGAGTTTAGTAACACACAAGAGACACGATCCCAAAAGTCTGACTGGAAGCTGTGCACGTCCCTTTTTATACACATGTGCTTACATAAGGGCATTTAAGAACAATCTAGAACTTTTATTGACATGCTAATTACTGTTCTAAAATTATCTCTCTTACACAACTAATTAAATTTCCAGAACATTCCAAACATGACTAATTGACTTCAAGGTTGTGAGGTCATTAAGGGCAGTGACCTTGAGAATGTTCTAGACTAATTGAACTCACGTCATGATGAGTGTGGGGAAATGACCTACATAACATAGTGAACATGCTGTATCACAGTTACTGCATTTGTCATAGTATGTAAAAAGTTAACATATCATGTATACTCTACATACTCAACGTGGAATACGCCACCAGGTTAGCTATTCTGACTCTGAAAGTTTTATAATATTCCTGTGGTCTACCACTTGTTAGGGATTATTTTGACTGGCGTTTTTGCAATATTCGAGTAAATAATAGAGATAACTTGAAGTGTGCGACCATTTTGAATTCTAAGTGCCAGTAAAATGGTTCATATGTTTCTCTAGTACTCAATTTTGCATGGTGACTCATTGACTGTTATATTTTTTAATTTATCTATTCCTCCATTTAATGTTTTACACGCTATAAAGGTTTCGATATTATTTTGGTTCAATTACAATGCAATGACTTTCACAAAGTATAGTAGGGTAAAACTCGAAATCTTACGAATGAGATGTCTAATTTGTTTCCAAAGTGTTGGGCTTTTAAATAATGAAAGAAATTACGTATTTGATCTTCTGTAACATGACAAAACTGCATAACTTTGAAGGGCATAGATTATATTTGAATATCATGGCAGCGCAAGGCTAGATGTAATGAAGAAATATACAAATTAAATTATAAGGCCTTCTATATAGTCAACATTTGTGGTATTCATTTATTTACCATATATCGGACCAATTTGCATCTTACAGATTATATTTCGTAAAAATCTACAGAAGAAAGTTGTTGTTAGTGTTGTAAATATGTTGTTATTGAGCGTGAAATTGAAATAGCGATTTGTATTTTCATTCAAAACCTTGATCATTACGCGTTTTGTAACAAAAAATGCTCGTTTACAAAATCAAGTTTACTTTCAACGCGATTTGTCACTTACTAAATATAAAATTGCTTTCCTGTAATTACATCATTAACATAATTCCAGATCTAATGCACCCTGCACGATTTTTTATACTCAATAAATTGATTGGACCAAATTACTTGCTTGCCTCTTTATTTGGAAAAGAGATGTTTCAAAGTTTTCCTACATAAAGTTTAAGCAAATTTAAACTCTTTCAGTTTCGAGATGCATACTATATCAACACTAATATTTAACTTAATTAAGTGCTGACTTACTGGTTTTAGGTTCTCCTTTATGTGAAGATTTAGCAGACACGATATTGGTATCCTGTGTGGCCTGTACATTTTCGGTGAACATTTCTTGCGTTATTGCTATGGAAGCGAGAGAAATAATATATGTAAGCAGAGAAAGTCCTTGCCAGCAGACACAATGAAGCATTTTAGAAAGAACACGATTGGAACTAGTTTGGGATAATTGGACTTTCATATTTTTCAAATTTCTCAAAAGTGTTAGGAGCCGTATAGCTGAATGTTGCAATATTGTAAATTACTCATAAAAACAAGTGTGTAATGTGAAAGGAATAGCAGATGAGATTACATATGTAGATTAAATCGACATTACTTTACCATCCAATTATCGCAAATTAGTTCCAATCGTGTTTAAAGACACGGGATAACAAAAAAAAAATAACACGGGATCTTTATAGCAAATACCCCAAGCATGTAATGTTCTTAAATGCTGGTTATTTTTAAGATTATGATATAAATAAAGAGTTGGCATGTAAATGATCATTCTAATTTCTTCAGATGATCAAGCTCAATTTTCGCACTCTAAGGTCGAAACCATTAACTTGTGATATTATGCGCAGCGAAATTTCTTACCTGCTGTAGACAAATCCAATATTTGGTGCCCAGGAGTTGATCGTTGTGACGTTGATATTTCAATGTATGGTCTAATCACGTCTAGTATCTTTGCGTTTGTTGATTTTACTTGTGTCATCACCTTTTTCTTCATCTCCTCTTTCATCAAAGATGCTATCTCCAAATACGTGTCATAATGTTGAATTATATATGCTATCCTTCGCATCAATGCATCTGGTCCATCACGCATATCAAACACTACGTAACACTTATAGTCAAACATGTATTTATCGACGAAGAAAGCCCCGTCTGACATAGTTGGAACTATGATTGGTTTTCCAGCGGCAATCGTTGAAATCACAATGTTTAATGAATTAATCAAATGAGGTGGTATGACGACAAGATGTGAAGAGTCAAGTTCCTTACTAAATGAGGTGTTGTCGAATCCGTCTATAGAAATTCTTAGTTTTGGGTTTTGTTCAAGATATGGAATAACTTCTTTGTCATCGTGTTTATTGTAACATAGTATTTTCCATTTCGGTGGCTCCATTTGTACATTGTCATAACTGTTTGCTACGAGTGTGATTGCTTTCGGTACAGTAGCAAAGCAACTCAACTCAGACATTGTCCCACTTTCAAAAGGAGTCATTATTTGAAAATTGTGAATATTCGGCGATTTCCTGATAATTGGCAATTGGAAGTAAAGTTTTTCAGGTAGCGGTGTAAGTTGAAGATGCTTGATTGACGGATCGTGGTATTTATCTTCGAAGTAATCCCATACTTTGGGACCAAACGACAGTACCATTAGTGCCTGAGCGCTCTCTTCATCTAAACACTGCCGCCTACGCGTAAACACTTTTTTGCCATATGCGAAAGTCTGATGTGATAACTCTTCTGGATTCCATATATTGACATGTATGTATTCTGCATCGGGAAGTACTTTATCTTTGATGTGAACAGCGACCGACGAGGAGACAATTCCAAATCCAAACACAAACCCCAAGTTGGGAATATCCTTCAGATGGGGAAAGAAAGTTGCGTGTGTAGCAAGCCAAAAGTAGGTTGGTTCCTCCTCTTCAAACAGAGAATTCCTTTCTGGTAAGATTAAGTTGACACCCAGTCGTTCTGCCTCCTTTATTGTATTACCATCTACTTCTAGTAGCGTGCAATGAATTTCAAGTCCACTTGATTTCAACTGATCTATAAGTTGATATAGTGCTGCTGCAACACCGCCATAGATCGGTGACCCCCATCTCTCTAATAAAATCAATGCTGCGGCTGACTTAAGATTCGGATCCAATCTCTACCAAGGTGGAAAACAATACGGATATGAAACGGTTTGGTTTTCCATTCAATATGTGAAACATACACAGCATGTAGTAATTTCATATGATATCATAAAGTGTGTTATTCGAACAGTAATGACGTTGCAAGGCAAATGTAAGGTATCGTAAAGGCAATTATATGAAGTACGTTAAAATTTATTTCACAGAACAAAAGTGCTTAAAAATTGGTAGGAACACAAGTAGAACTAAATTGGAAGAATTGGATCTTTTAATTGTTCAAATTTATCAAAAGTGTCAAGTGCCCTAAAGCTGAAAGTTACAATATTACAAATTACCCTTAAAAACAAGTGTATTGCAAAAAGAAAAAGCAAATGAGCTTACATTTGCAGATCTAGATTTACTACACCATCCATTTACCCCGAATTAATCGCGTTTAGCTTAAAATTTGATAGCAAACTGTAATTACTATCTTATTTCTGATCCAGTACCTGGGTGTACAAAGTCGTACTACCTTATGGTCCACCGATAGCTATGTTTTTTACCTTTTTTTCACAGCCACACTATCAGACCGCACCATCAATTGATATTAGTATCATTAGTACCAACGATCAGAAATAGTGAGTGTTGGCAAAGTCGTACAGCTTCATCATTTATTGTTCGAAAAATTGAATGATCAACTACAAAGTATTGGGATATATAGTGATATTCAAATATTTATTTTTTTTGAGCTATTGCGTATAGTTCAGTAGTTTAAAGTGGCACTCCCACTTGGCAACATTTTTAAAACAAATTTTTTTAATGCTAACGACAGCGCGCGGATCGCGAGATATCGATAAAAACATGTCCTAAAAACGTAAAAGTTTGAATTCCGGTGGCCCACCTAAATTCAGCTTCCGAACATCGAACGTTCGGCACTGGGGCCATTGTCAACTAAGCTATGGAGTAGAGTCTGCGCTTACCCTGCTGTACGCCACAGTACCACTCGCGTCGGTGATCGATCATGCCCCATAGGAGAAAGCTGAGTCTTACTGTCTTGGCGAAAATACGAAAAACAATTTTTGCTGATTCCACCAGAATTCGCATAGGTGACTAGTACAGTTACGTGGGGTTGATCCATAGCGGCCGCCGCGTGGTATGCATAGAAGCATACCACGCGGCGAACCACACGTAACTGTGTGGCAGACGACAAAATTTAGTCATCAGAGGCTGCTAATATTTTTCACGTAAAAACTGATATTTATGTGGTATTGGTTAAAAATATAATAAAACTGATTAAGAATAACGAAAATGACAAAAACTGAGAAGTTTTTAAAAAACTTACCTGAGGCAAAAGCACAATGTTGTATATAAAGTCTTTGCAGTGGGAGGTAAATTAATTGAGTCGTTCGAACTTATTATGGACTCCCTAGAATATTGTCAATCAGCATACCAACAAACCTTCGGGGGATTTCGGTTCATCATCAGAAACGATCGTAAAACTTCGCGATGTGAAAAATACGCTCGGGAAATGACATGTTTTATCGATATCCCGCGATCCGCGCGCAGTCGCTACGTCAAATATCGACCGTTGACATTAAAAAATGTGTTTTAAATATGTTACCAAGTGGGAGTCGCACTTTTCAATAGTATCGTTCTTTTTACATACCGCCAACTCCGGCTTAACAAGTATCATTTCCTCCTTCCTATCATCATCGTCGTCATCACTGTCACCACCACCGTCGCCGCCACTACCATCACCACTCACGGGTCTCCTCGTTCTGCTTGTTCTACCATCTCTGTTTCCATGGGAGACAACTTCAGCCATTGTGTGAAGCAAAATCTAGGAGAAAAAAAAACATACATGAAACACGGTTCAAGTTAAGAATCAAATCGTGATATTTACATACCCTTCTTTGCGACGTAAATCTGCAACATTCAAATTCGATTCAAGCCATGGTTTAACAATTCAGAATGTCGTCGTCAAGGAAGTGAGAAAATGTACATATTCTAAAGAATTACGTTTCAGAACTGTAGTGATCGTATAAGGCAGTGTTGTGGTACCGATGTCGAAGAAACAACCACTGACATAGTAACTACCCAACCAATGCGAAAGTTTGGTCTCCCGGGGCATCCATATTTAATTTATATCAACATTTATGTTATGTTTGATAAAACATTCTACAAATTTACCTGATATGAATCGGCACTCTGTATTCGTATTCACACCTCAAACGATGACCGCAACTCGACCTGAGAGCCTACGATTGCGTAACTCTGTCGATAATTTCACCAGCCTGTGGTAACAAATAAAGATGCATATGTATATTTTCGTTGCATTTTATGTCTTTGGTGGTGTACATCAATAATGTATGCACACATTTTGGCATCCACTTCCAACTGTCCCTGAGAAATGCAACCAATCCGGAACCAAGACTGAAAAGAAATTTTGCTCATCTCCAGTATAATTTAACATGAGTTCTAGAACGCTGTCCGTTCCTTTAAATCGCTCTGTTGACAATTCATGTTCAGTGACGTCTTATTGTAATCTTTAAATGACAAATGGCTGTTGCAGTTTATAAAGAGCATGACAAACTAGTAGTTTTGGTATAAAGTCACGATGATGGAAGAATTGAGTAATATTAAAGATGAAAGGGAGGTAAAAGGCAGGAAAATATCCATTTCATTACTAGTTCTCTGCGATAAATGAGCCAATGGGCGTCAGAAATGAATACATAACCGAGAAAACACTGTGACAATTACTTGTGTCCTCGAATGACCCTTATAGGTTACGTCATTGTCAGACGCGTTTGTTACAATTCAATGTGAGTATAGTGGAGATGAGGGTTGCACCTTGGACTACATTAATACTTGTATTGGAGAAACGGAACAGCATTTACAGATGCGCGTCAATGACAGAGGTGGTAAGAGGATGATGTAAACATCTGCCAGGTAAATTTTAAACAGGAAATTAAATAGAGTGTACTTAGAGGTCATATCGATAACCTTGCAATGGATAAACAATAGAACCCATTCAAGCTAATTTACCATAAGTCAGCATTTGATGAGTTTCGCAAACAGCAGGTGTAAATATATGTAATGCTCACACAACATTAGGAACGTTCGGAAATTATCATTCAGATACTTTGTTTCTGAAATAAAACATTCGCTCGATACAATTTGATATTTTTTGATAATGATTCTAAAGTTGATAATAATTGATAATAATTCTAAAATAATTCTAAAAATATTTTCAACCGAGGTATGGCGACATTACTATATTCCCGATTCCCGATCTAACAAAAAATGACTTGGCCATCATTAAATTCTTATTTTGAAGAGGGCCAGGCAATTTGTATGAATATTTTACTTATTCCTAGAAATACGCAATGGTCCGTTAGCGTACCGTGCATATCCCGTGGTGAGCTGAGTTGACTTGTTCGGCGTTATGAATGAACTTATTTTTCAATTCAACTTTGAAATAAATCGGAATATTTTTCTGAAAAAAAAGCCATTGACATTGAAAACAGTCCGATTCACATGGCCACCGTTCTCTTGTCCCTTGCTATGGTTTGTAATCCCAAGAACAAAGGGTATTACAGTCTAGCTACTGCTTTTTGATTTGGTTTTTAGCCATTTTGAACAAACCTTATGGAGGGCGGAGAGAGAGAGAGAGAGAGAGAGAGAGAGAGAGAGAGAGAGAGAGAGCCATAGAGTAGTCTGAAGAAATTCATTGCTATTTGCACTTATTCAGGCAAAACACGCTTGACGATCATGGAGATAGTTTAGCTTAACCGAGACAATGGTTTGTTTGCACATTTTGATACATTTCCACAGCTCTCCACAAGATAGAATATTTAGCTAGCAAAAATTTTATGACAGTTACCGGTCATTTTTGGTTAGGACCAAAAGTTGGTTTGCCCACACAGAGACTTCCTAGCAGGCAGTGCTGGAGGACAGCCGCATTAGTCGTAATTCAAAGTCAGGTTTTTCAACACAGTGACAAGAGGATGTTTGCTACTATGTATATTCCAAACAAATATACCAAGACATTATATCAGTGCAACTTCCTGTATTTCTCGAAAATAAGCTCTTATATCATTGACAATTGCATATGACAAACATCAACAATTAAAAAATTTATATTTTATGTAATTTACTTTTCATCGGGTTTGCTTGATGCAGTAAGGAAGATAGAACAACTTTTAATAGAAGAGCAAGACGGATAAATATGCAGAAGAATCAATTACATAAATTCAACGATACCCTTTGAATATAATATAATTTTAACGCCATTAATTAAGGGATACCAGAGTGGTGCGTCTGGATACAGAAACAAACAGAGTAGTGACTATTTTTTTTCAAATTTAACATCGTTTTATTTCTTATACATGGATGTTACATAATGTCGTCCGTTCTTTCATTGTATTCGCTAAGGCATATCTTATGGACAGACTGAGGTTCTTTGCGCACAATTGGAATGAAAAGTCATCGTATCACCCCTGTACATGTGGATGTCATTTGTGATCACATCCCTCACACTTCAATGTTAAACTCATTGTCATTTTATAGGTTTGTTTACAAGTTCTAGAGTTATTTTGGTCATTAGGGGAAAGGCGTTAACAACACTTTAAGACCACGAAAAATGTTTCTCAGAATCGTCAATTCTACTCAGGCCATTTTAGCTCCTCAGTTTTATATACTTAGGAGCTATTACAATTGAAAACCAGTATGGTGGCGTCAACTTTTACTTCCTTCTGTCAAGATTTGGCAGCGTCAACTTTTACTTCCTTCTGTCAAGATGTGGCCAATAAACTTCCGTCTGTGTGTCCATGTGTCATGTGATAAACTGGTGCATGTTGGGGCCAATTAACTGGCTGTCAACTTCATTGTGTTTTTGGTACATAGGGATAACTATGAGAGCAAAGTTTTTCGATAAAATGTCACATGACCAGCCACTTCCTGTACGTCATTAATTATGCACATACCTAATTCTGGGCTTAATAATAGAGCTAGAGGTCTGATTTTTGGTATGTAGGGATAACTCTCGGATATGTTTTTTTTTACAAAATGTCACGTGCCCTTGATGACCTTTGACCCCAAATATACATATATGTCCATAACTCAGTAACCACAAGTGCTACACACTTCATATTTGGTATGATGGGACACCTAATGATGACACATCCTGTACCTCATTAATTATGCACATATCTAATTTTGGGCAAGCCAATAGAGTTGGAGGTCTGATTTTTGGTATATGGGGATAACTATGGGATACAATTTTTTTGACATAAAGTCATGTGACCTCGATGACCTTTGATCTCAAATATACATATTTCTCAATAACTCAGTAACCACAAAGGCTACACACTTCATATTTGGTTTGATGGGACACCTAATGATGACACATCCTTTACCTTATTAATTATGCACATATCTAATTCTGGGCAAACCAATAGAGCTGGAGGTCTGATCTTCGGTATATAGGGATAACTATGAGATACAATTTTTTTGACAAAATATTATGTGATCTGGGTGACCTTTGACCCCAAATATACATATATGGCCGTAACTCAGTAACCACAAGTGCTTACACCTTTCATATTTGGTATGATTGGAGACCTTATGATGCCATATCCTGTACTTATTAATTATGCACATATCTAATTCTGGGCAAGCCAATAGAGCTAGAGGTCTGTTTTTTGTATATAGGGATAACTATGGGATACAATTTTTTTGACAAAATGCAACATGACCTCGATGACCTTTGACCTCAATTTCACAAATACTACTGTAGCCTTTCATCTTTTTGCGTATTTATTTCTCTATTGTCCCTGTGCACCAAAATGTCTGGAAACCTGGTCATGGCTGCTTTGCAGCTATATTTCATTCTGCTTTTAAAATACCAGCAAGTCAAGGTTTTTGTTATAAACCATTACACACTGACAAATTAAACACTTTACAAACAAAATATATTAATTTATCAGTTGTCATCATTTATGAACTTAGCATGGTTGGTAACAGTTTTAGTTTTATTAATCATCGTCTTCAAGAAATCAAATGAAATAAAGATATGTGGTGGTATGTAAATAGTCTCTGTTGGTGATATGTTGCATTAACTCAAACCTGTCATGGATGGATGGATTTTTAAAGATCCATACCAGGATTATGGCCCTTTATCAATAAACCTCTGGAAAGAGTACTTTACAGTGCATGAACTGAAAGATCAAGTCAATTACTGCTTACAACAACCAACTACTTCAACTGGCCTCACACATGAGGAGCTTCAGTGTCCTTGAAGCTATTTTGAAATGATTTCTGTCTTTCCTTTTTTTGAAATTGCGGAAAATGTATAATTCTGTATTGCAACTTTCAGAAACTTTTGTTGAGCAAATTTTTACGGTATTTTTTTGTTTTCTTCTGGGAGTATGTGGAAATGTTCTGAGAGTTTGTTGCTTGTTTGTGTTATGGTTCTGTTATTGTGGACAGTTTGTAAAATATAAACTCCAAGACATCATAAACATTTTAGATCCATCGATTAGTATATCATAACGTAATTTTCCCCCGTAAAATTTTTACATCATAAGAAGGACGAAAGTTAAACTCACACGTATATTTTATGATCGAAAATTAAATGTTGTCAGTACTTTGGCGGTTATGTTCTTCTCTACATAGCGATCGACTTGAAAGGACGTGCAGCATATACTTATTTGTGGTCGATATAGCCACATGAAGACAGAGTTTAGGTTTTACCTTCAGTGTCGGTATTATTCTAAAATATGGCACTTTTGTTGATCTGCCAAAATTATAAAATGGGAGAAAATAACGCTTACATATTTAATTGTTGGAACTTAGTTTTAATTTTCGAGGGAGTCTGTTTCCACTCAGTGCAAAATTATATCATTTTCTGAATTTGCAATCACATATTACACTAATACGCAACTTCACTATTCAATTAGCAACAAATCTTGATGCGATAAGGACAGCAACAGCGTACGCATACGAAAAAAGTGGTATTTTTCTATGAAATTTGTCAAAATCGAACGAAAATTTTAAACTAGTCTGAAGTGTGAGAGAAAAATTTAATATTTTAAGATCCGATTCTTGCGAACTATCGGTCTATTCTTGGTCATCAAAATTTTTTTTCGTTTTATTCGGTAAAATATTTTATTTTTATGAGTTTTTTCGATATATAGTATCGCGATTCATGTAAAGTGACAGGGCTGACAACCCACTAATCCGGCGGTTGTCACAACGTGAAGATTAATTTAACACTCAGACACACCAGTCTTGTCGGTCTGTGGTAGCACAATTGTTTGTTCACTCGTTAATGTGTCTGGATTATTGATTCTTTATGTCAACCAAATGAGTTTTCACCCCATGGTGACCGATGATAACAACTCACACAAGTGCTATTTTTAATTTTGGCATTTACGATTAGCCTACTTGTTAGGTGACACGTACGCTATAGTTTTTTACCTTACAAAGTGCACATATAATGGTTCGGTGCAATGAGTCTAGATGTAAGACAATTTTCGCTGCCATAAATCTTCACCTGCCTTCCATTGATCAGCGATGTAAACGATTTAACGGACACTTTTGAGTGTCAATAGTCATAAGCAATCGCCATATTTTTCGTATACTTTTTGACATTCCGTCCAAAAACACTGATATCTTCCCTTCAGATTTCTCATTCATTGTTATTTGAACACATCGAAATGAAAATAACGCCTTGTCCTTGTAAAACGCTTGATGTGTAAGATAAAATTTAAAGGCAGTAAGATCAAAATGCGAGACTGTTTGCCAGAGACAACGATAAGGGTCACCCCATGTTAACATCTATCTCCATTGAAAACAATTATAGGAGATTGTTGATAATTTGATTGCGCTGGCTGACCTATGGACCTCGCCTATTATTATTTCAAAATTTAAATTTTACTAAGGATTTTCGCGCAAAAGAGTCCTATTTTCCTAAAGCTGAAGCTAGATTGACAAACTTGTCAAAGCATGATACAAATTTCTGATGCTCAACTTATGCCAAGAGACTGCTGACTAGGCAAACTTATTTTCATACAATACAAGCTATAAAGAACGTAAAGGGATAGGGCATTGCCTTATATTTGTTAAATATATTTTAGTTACTACCTGCGGGTAGGTTCGTCTTCATCCATGGTTTGACGGTCATGAAAACAAGGCGTCAACACAAGATTGTGAATAATAATAATAATAATAATTAATATAAGTATTATATAGAAATAATAACGCGAATAATAATAGGTTCAATTTCCGTGAAAATTTCACAGTTAGGGTATTTTGGGTCGAAAAGACCAAATATGATATCGATTTCACTGCCCCATGTTTCCATGGTAACCATTTTAGGGGTTGAAAATATCAATTTTTCTAATATCCCATGAAAAGTTACTTTGATTGATATGAAAATTATCAAGTGGGGGAATTCGGGTCAGAGAACACAAAAAACAGACTTACTTTAATGTTTCAAGTTGCCATGGTAACTATTTTGGCATTGAAAATGTTCCTTTTTCCATTATTCCTATTAAAAATGTACTCGGACATAAATCCCGGTATTTTGGGAATAACCTCATTATTATACACCTTTTTTAATCCAATTTTACCTCGAAAAAATCAAAATTAAAGCT
>LD351931.1:87420-105416 GCA_001465055.1 Ptychodera flava | reverse complement strand
ACCTACCAAAAAAGCGTTTGAATGTAGAGACAAGTCTTGCTCTGGTGTAACCTTGATTTAACAGTTTGTAAGAGAGATGGCCATGTCTCTCTACAAAATCACCATATTAACTGCATGCTCTTGCATATCGAATAAGCTGGGAAATGTATACCCCATAAGCAGGTGAGAGTACTCACTGTTTCAGTGAATCCGCCATGATGAGAGTTCTCAAATCAAAAAATGTTGCCGAGCTCGAATACAAATGTCTTCTCATTAAATTACGTCATTGTTATACAAGAGTTAGCATTCCAAAGTCTGTCACCCTGATTTTTTCAAAGTTACGAGAAGGCCCGCATTGCCATCTGAATGATTGAATTGACGTGAAACGCAAATTTCCATCGCATTTTATCTGGCAATATGTACAGTAGAAATACTGTATATCGTCGCTCCAGGTACGTATAAGCTTATACTCCACAAAATGGTAACAGGCGACGTGAACTTTCTGAAATGATTTCCTAAGCGTCCTACTTGTTACCTTAGGGACTCACTTGTGATGTCCTGAAAAGTATTCTCTGCAGTAAATCCAGTTTCTGTCAACATGCAAAGCTCAACGACAAGATTATAGCACGAGACGTAGTGTATGCGTACAGACTACACATTCACGCTCAGGTAAACATAATTGCGCATGCTCATATTGGCAGACTACGCTGGCAAACGAGTGCGCATGCGTGAAGGTAATGCAGCAAATACACTGGCATAGACTCTCCACAGTCGCTGTGCCTTGTTTTGTGCGTGCCCACGACTGCCACGATGGGCCTGCATTCGAACACTTTTCAGAATTCCGACAGCTTCAGTGAACTGTTATTAGATTTCTATATAATACTTATAGCCCCTAAACTTGTAATAATAATAATAATAATAATAATAATAATAATAAAAATAGTTCTTATCAGCGCATTATACATAAAGTCTCTATGCGCTTTACAAAACCAGGTAAAATACACGTACATTAAACTTTAACAAAACATTTCAGTATAAATACATTAAAAAAACCCATTAAGAATCGGTAAAAAGAAAAGTTTTAAGCTGAGATTTAAAAGATCCAATTGATACAGCGGATCTGATGGAATCTTTATGGGGACTTAAAGGATTCTTTCAAATCTAGACACTCAAAGTGCCGTCATTTCTAAAGACACGTTAAGTACCTTTTCTAAAGTTAATCGTTCTTGAAACTGCACACACTGACCTCTGGAACCGCCTCCTGGTAATTATTGAAGGTATACTATATAAAGTTACTAAATGATTGATTAACTGCAATAACCGTGGCCCCGTGCTCTGGCCTTTTCTGTCATGTTGGCAGTGTTGCGCCAGACCAGTAGGACAGAAATACGTTAGAAACAGCTAGCGCACGGCCCGTGGGCTATAATTATAGCAGATTTTGTTTGAGGAGTGTAAGGCACTTGCTACGCAGGCTCCGCCTTCTTTTGTCTGTGCTTCGTACACCATACCCTATTATTTGGTACAAGTATTGAGAAAGATGGACGACAACTGCACGCCACCCTTAGTCTTATTTCAACTAAACTATTTCAACCAACAGGTTTGCTAAGTCGTCACTACAGTTGACACAAGGGTTCTGCTCAGCTTATCGTGATATTATATTAACTATTAGCGTCTGTTTTGTTGCAACATCAGCAATGGATAGGAAGTAGGAAACTGTAGCTTCCCGTCCAGTGTAATGAGGGCCGAAAGCATGTTTTAGCCTCTTAATTGAAAAGCATCAGAGATGACGCAACCCGACTTTTAGAATAAAATGAAGTCTGAGAATAGAGTTTTAGTGATTTTTTGTCATCTTGAATAAAGGTAAAATACTTGACGTGGGACCAAATGATTACCATAATCAATATATCGTGTCTAAACATATGATTTTTAAGCTCGGTGTCAGGTATGTTTTAATGCAGTTGTAGAAGAGTTTCCGCAGAGGAGACGGTTCAGTCCTTCACACGAAAAAAAATCATGTAGTTTGTAGTTTGTTTCCGTTTGTTTTCGCCAACAAATGACGCAGTCGTTACTTCTGAGTTTTGCATCCTTGGAATCATTTGTCTACAGCGAAGCTGATCAAATACTTTAGATATTTGTAAGTCATCACACAAAATTTTTTTAATGTTTTGCTTTTTCCTTGCCTTTCGTCTTTTTGTTTTGTTTGTTTGAGGGGGCTTGTTGGACGATGTTTTGAGGTATTTTGGGTCGAGGTGGAAAGTATAAACGTTGTTTATGGAATAGATCATTACTCATTTAAACTTAAAGATCCATTAGCTGTAATTTTTTCTTATTTTGTTTGTTTCTGTGTATCGTCTGCAGTTTCTGGTTTGAATCCCTGAACCATGGAGAAATTCCTAATATTTAGCTCATCAATATACCTTATATGCGTATAATCTGCATTGTTATTGTTTAAATTTTGTATTCAGGTCCGGACTACAATACATTTATCAACAATAACAATGGTCATTTCACATATACAGGCTGTGATGGCAAGCAAGACACCGGGCTTTGGTCATGATGGTCGGATTATTGTAAAATTCTGTAGTTGATACACTGAAACAGAGTAGTGAAAAAATAGTCAACAGTTACAGCTAATGTCCCTTTAAGGTGGAATTTTTCTTTTGCGAAATATATTCAGACTCTCCAACTTTTACAACACTGCCACTTGTCGGGGCTGATTTTGAAGTTTTAGGACAAATAAAGTTTAAACCATCTTGTTTTCGTGAATATCTCAATTTTTCTGAACAGAGTTAAAGGGACATATGCTGTAACTTGTGGCAAGTTTTTCAGTATTCTGCTTCTGTATATCAACTACCATGTCTGACCCTAATCCGTTTGTCATGCTGAAATTTCGAGTGTTCCTTTTGTCAACACAGCTTGTATGTGTGTAGTGATCATTGTTTATTGTTTATAAATGAATTCTAGTCCGGAGTTAAATACGATTTTCAACAATAATAATGGAGATTATACTCATAAAGGTTGTGTTGATATGCTAAATACCTGGCATTAAATTGCAGTTTAGAGAATCAATGCAGAAAGTGTAGGGAAACTACAAAACAAAGTTCTGAAAAAATAGCCAAAAGATACAGCTTATGGAGCTTTAACATATGGATGGAGGCCATTGTGATTTCAAATATGTATAACTTTTTTGTAATTTGCTTGTTGAGCATTACAGTTTACACGATGACTCATTTTTGTCACTTGTTTACTCGGTAACAGATATGAATATGGCAAGGGTAATATTTTCCAAATTAAATCAAACATAAGTAGGACTACTGCAATAATTACAGAAGTCAGTCTCATAGTGGTGAGTAATTTAAGATCAAGTTCGGGGGGAAACCTTTTGAACAAGAAATAAAACGATAAATTCACAAAAATATAACAAAAATTGACTATCATCACAGTAAAGAAATCGAGTAACTTGAAGAAAAATATTAAAATACTACAATTACAAATCAGCTACATAAAAAGGTTTATATTCTTTACATTTAAAACTAAGCAGGGTAGGGAAAATCGATCGTTTTCTACTTCTCGATAAGATCAGGCACAGATGCACAGTTAGTGTTACCACTATCATGATATTTCTGTTCTCAAAGGTTGCCTTGAAGGCATGTACGGGACAGTATCTGAGTATGTTCAGGCTGTGCCATGTTCGTTTGCATGCGCATACCATGTATATGTAATTTGTAGGTAGATGAATTTGCATGGAACTTTACTCAACAGAGTTTTTAGCTTATATAAAATTGATCAAACAATTTTGATTGAATTAGGGTTTTAAAAAGTTTTCCAGCCTTGGAAAAACATGAAAAGAAATTGATGTATTATTTTTTTAACTTGAATCCCGGTGATCAGGGCTAATAACAGGTCCTTCATGTCTCTATGACAGCGTGTACCTACATTCTTAAATTTGAGATATGCCTTTAATCGTGTCTCACAATCGATCTTAAATCCCCGCTAGCTGTGTCTTTTAGCATTATTTTAATGATTTTACTTTCACACGTAAATGAGTTTGTGAGAATGTACTAATTTAGGTGTTTATATATACTTATTATTAATTACCTGCTGGGACTGTATGCAATTTTGAACAAGATGAAGATTACACTGCGATCATATGTGTGCCCGCTGTTTAAATCACAGCCCCATGCGAAAAAGCAAAAACCGTGGACACTGCATATCTGCACTGAAATCTTCACATGAACTGCACAGAGTAGTCCAATGTAATACATAGGGGTGAATGTTTCCAACTGTGACATTGTATGTTCTGTTTCTTTTGTAATATTACCATTTTTTACATAGCAGGAAATCAATAGTAACGTTAAAATTTTAATTTGCTCGTCAAATGATTCACAAAGGAATTTTTCCTGGTGCAGTAAAATCCCATATCCCTTGAGAGGGTAGAACTCAGAGAAAAACAATGAGAGAACAGAAAGATATTTTGAGGTCAACAACTTTCAAGAGTTACAGCTAGTGGGGTTTTAAGGTTATCAGAATGACTTAATATTACCTTAGTTTTTCACCAAACGGTTGCAAGTACTTAGTTGGCAACCAAGGGGCAAGTTGAGACAAGCCCGGATAATTTGCAGCTAACCTTAGTGAGAATCACAATCTGAATGTTTTTGTAGCGAAGCAACTGGAGAATGAAGCGTCAAGAAAACATCGTCGCTGCGTGCCTCAAGAATAATAAACCTCAAAAATAAAGATATAAACAGTATCCATTGTATAGTGTACATTAAGCCGAGTAGTGCTCGTACAACACTGCTCAGTAATTTATTTGTAGCTACGTAACTATAGACATTAGTCTATAGAAGTTATCGGGATGGATATCCGTCCGGCGTCCGTCGTCAGTCTGTATGTATGCATGCATGTCTTCTGTCTGTGTGTCTGTCTGTGTGTCTGTCTGTGTGTCTGTCTGTCTGTGTGTCTGTCTGTCTGTGTCTGTCTGTCTGTGTCTGTCTGTCGGTATGTATGTATGTATGTATGTATGTATGTATGTATGTATGTATGTATGTATGTATGTATGTATGTATGTATGTATGTATGTATGTATGTGTGTATGTATGTGAGGATGTCCGTCCACTCAAATATTTTGAGAACCACAGTACTTACAGACGTGATATTTGATGACTGGATGCAAAATATGATCATGACAAACTATCTATTTTTCGTTTTGATTTTTTTTTGATATTGTTGAAAATATGCCATTTAGCTCAAAAAGCCGTTTTTTAATAAAACGTCTTTTTCATAACCACTGGTCATATAGCTTTGATATTGGGTATATAGGTCCCTTGGGATGACCTAACATAGATTTGTTCAAATTGTAATGAAATATACAAATATGTAGTTTGAAGGCAATTTTTGTCATTTTTGGTCAAAAACATTTTTCACAAAAACTACTTGTCTTATAGCTTTTATATTTGGTGTACAGCTTCATACGCGTTATCAAAATGAGATGTATTTAAATTATGATGAAATCTTCAATTTTGAATTTTTGGGGCAATTTTTGCCATATTTGGTTAAAAATTTGTGAATCAAAAACTATTTGTCTGATAGCTTTGATATTTAATAAACAGTTTCCTACAGATTAACTTAATGATATATATTGAAATTGTGATGACATCTGCAATTTTGTATTTTAGGGGCAATTTTTACCATTTTTGGTCAAAAAAATTGTTTCTCAAAAACTGTTTGTCTGATATACCTTTGATATTTGGTATACGGGCCCCTAGGGGTTGTCTTAGTGTGATGTACTGAAATTGTGATGAAATCAGCAATTTTTGTATTTTGGGTATTTTTCTATTTTTGGTACAAACCTTTGTTAGTCAAAAGTTATTCATCTGATACCTTTGAGACTTGGTATACCGGTTCCTAATGTTTATCTTAATATGGTATATTGAACTTACGATGAAAACTTTTGTATTTTTGCAGCTAATTTGCCATTTTTGGTCAGGCCATCTTGAAATGAGCTATCAAAGATATCCATCTTCATCAACACGTGTCACAAATAGTTATTCACTTCATAGCTAAGCCGAGCTCTATCGGCTGCTAGGTCGCTTGTTCTTAAAAACCGCCGGTCTGACAGCTTTGATATTTGGAAGACCCTAGTGAGATGATTTCATACAGTGAGGAAATATTTGATTTTATATCCATGTCTATAGTAGCTTCAGGGACAATTGCCCTATGTTTTGACTATAAAGTAAATGCTCATGGGGAAGAAGGAGATATGGCAAAACGTAGCTGATAAATTGGGTGTGCGTATTTTTGGAACTTTTTCAGTATTATTACATACTCTTTTACGAAGAAAACATTTGATATGTCAAATACGGTGGTAGGTGTACATTAACATCCTCTTTTATCAAACTACCTAGAGGTGGCATGCAGCAACAAGACCAAAGGCTCCTGTCGATTCATTGCAATTTTATCAATATGACCTATTAAGAAGGCTTTAATTAATTTCCTATAAGCTATTTACCTGGAAGATATTCAAATCATTCAACCACACTTACTTTTCTAACTGATCTATCCGGATCTTCGTTACTTCGGACGCCTAAAATGAATCGAACTCACTCTTACATCGGAATACCGAATGTATGATCATCTTAATAGTATCAGACTACATTTCTTAAATAGGACTGTAAAAAAGGTTCTGAACGTCTGGTTCGAAGATCGACTGGTAATCATTGACTCCCTCGTAGACTGACGATGGCATACTCGAAATCCAGTCAGGTTTGCATTTACATTTCATCAGAAAATCACACTTTTGACACTTTGATCACAATTGCTTTCAGGCATTTGCGAAATGACATATTCTGCCCTAAAAAGACCATGCCACTACATACGAATACTGACTTCACACAAAGGGGAATGCTACAGCATCTCTAAATGGTCAAGATTTCAACAGTATTTTATTTGTTAAACGCGTGTTATGAAAATATTTGGTGACAGGGGGAGCTGTATAAACTCACACTGCTAATTGTTTCGGCAATAGATGCACAAAGGACAGCTTTTAGTACATCGTTCTATGTAGGGTCAACTCTCAATGTTCACACTGGAGTTCTACGAGTGCTGCTTCAGATATTCCAGTGTTGCACTATGATGGCAGACTCAATGGCGTCAGCGTAATCACGACAAGCTATGATTACCAGAAAATGTTCATTTACATGTCTCGACTTGTCGTTTTTGACAAATATGTCATTGCGATCACAGGGTCATAAGGCATCAGTCATCGTAAAAGTGGAAAAAATAATAAATTTATGATGACGACTTTTGATAAAATTAAATATTTCTGTCATTATTATACAGTGTATCAACTTACTGTGCAATGCTGCAGTGTAGCTATATTGATTATATTTCCGATCATGAGGGTCTGCGCTACAACTGCATGACTTTGGCAAAAATACTGATCCTCATTTAGGATTTGGCTGCTGTAGGGTACTTTTGTAAGTGTACATATATGACAGATAGATATATATATATATATATATATATATATATATATATTATGACAGATATATATATATATATATATATATATATATATATATATATATATCGAAATATACAGATGTCCTCGTTGAAAATTACAGTGCTCGATCCAAAGCAGAGCGTTATATATATATATATATATATATATATATATATATATATATATATATATATATATATATATATATATATAATATTCAAAATCATAAATTTATACTTTTTAAACTCTTGCTATGACTGATAATGCCTTATGGCCCTGTGGTGGTGATCACTAGGTGGAGGGAGATTCATGAATACGCAGTCCACTAGACGAGGCTTTCTGATAAACTTTACCATTCTTCAGAGGAAGAGGCGGAACTAAAAATTAAAAAGCAAAATTATGCGAAAAGTAAACTCTGCCCGAGAAAGATGATTGAGGTACTCATAACGATCGCTTCGGTGAATATACTCAAACATTAACAACGTTAATAATTATTGAGATTGGTGTATGCACCTATGGTAATTTAACACAGAAGCTGTGACTGACAGAAATTTGATCGCATACACAGAATGCACGTCATTCTTAGTATACACTTTGGGTCGCGCTTGCTGACAGACACCGGTGACTGTAAGTTATGATGTTACAGTAATAATTTGCATATCAAGAGTGTAAACGATACGTACTGTCATATATCTATTAGACTATGTGTCTGCTCTGAGAAGTCGATGATGTCCGGTCACGCCTTTGACGGTATGGTATCATGATGCATGTTAAAAGACAGGGCTGATAACCCACTACCCTTTGGGCGTACGGCTGTCTCAACGTAAAGATTAATTGAACACTTTGCCCTGCAGTTTTGTCGGTATATTTTATACTCCACTGTTTGTGCCATTGGATAATATCTCTGCATTCCTGATTCTCTACTTCCACCAACATGTTTTCATGTGAAAATAGCTTATCGAAACGAACGAATTACTGAATTTTTCAAACATAATATCAATTTCCGCTTATCATAAATGCCAAAAGTAAAGTACACTATACTTAATGTGATTGCTTCAAGGGCCATCACAAGGGTGAAAACTCACATGAAAACATGTTGGTGGAAGTAGAGAATCAGGAATGCAGAGATATTATCCATTGGCACAAACAGTGGAGTATAAAACATACCGACAAAACTGCAGGTCTAAGTGTTCAATTAATCTCTTCTTTTAAGATTTCATTTCACTTTAATTCGGTGGCAGTTATCGTAAAATGGATGACATTAGCAATAAAAATTACGACAGAGAATATGCATGTCCTTATCTCAGTGTGATGATGATTTTTATTGTCCGGAAGAGCACTTTGTCGTCAGCGAAGCAAAAAGACAACGGGCGAAGTCGGCACAGCCACAGTTACGTGTGGTTTTGATTCACGGTGACCGACAAAACTGCAGGTCTAAGTGTTCAATTAATCTTTACGTTGTGACAGCCGTACGCCCTATGAAGAAAGACTTCCGTGTTGACATACTTGTTTTTAGAGATATTCTTGGCGTAGTGGGATAGCATAAAAACTATTTAACCTGAAAATGATTGCGGGTACGATTTAAGAAGGATGAATTAGATATTAGGTGTAAGAGTGCTTTCATTTGTTATCCTAATTTTTCGAAAGTTCACGATTTTTATTGTTAGTTTCGTATCAAATAGCTGATGAACGTTATTGAATTGAAACATTATTGAAGAATTTTTATGAATAGTCTTCCTTTATTAATAGCGTCATTCTGTAAAATATCAGTGTATAATGTATTATTACATATCTACCATAGTTTACTTGCATCGAAGCGCGCGCGTACTACCAGTATTTGCACTGCAGTGCAATACCAAAAACATTATGCCATTTCTTTATGATAATGAGTGTTTACCAATTTACCAATTTTAACCTAGAACTGTTTTTGTTTGTAAACACAATCATTGTCGTCTACAAGATTTCATTTCACTTTAATTCGGTGCTAGTTATCGTAAAATGGATGACATTAGCGATAAAAATTACGACAGAGAAAATGCATGTCCTTATCTCAGTGTGATGATGATTTTTATTATCCGGAAGAGCACTTTGTCGTCAGCGAAGCAAAAAGACAACGGGCGAAGTCGGCACAGCCACAGTTACGTGTGGTTTTGATTCACGGTGGGCGTAGTGGCCACGCAGGGCCACGGCGGCAACCGTGTATCGAACCACACATAACTGTGGGCGCAGCGGAGCGAATTTTTCAGCTCAGATACGTTTATGCCAGTAGTTTTCTCGCCGAACGTTCCCTGTTATCAATCTTTAGGAATATTCAGAACGTCATTTTTTGCGTGCATTTTACTCTGTGTTTGTGTGTCCTACCACAGACAAATAGAAAGACATACTATAGCAACGCGGCATGCCTTTTGTTTCATGGTCGTCTCGGTAGACTATGGCCTTTTCATATTAAAATGAGCTTCACAGGTATTAGATTTTTAGAGACTTTGTTCGGTGTTGATAATTGCATGAGATTATGCGAAAAGTACGACGAGATGGCATCGTGTTGCCAGTCGCGTAGCAACCATACTTACTTTGTGAGCTCTCAGGGCAGAAACACTGCTTCACACCAATCAAAACATAACACGCCAGAAGTTTCATAAACAGGTGCTTCCATGACCAACTTTTAAAAGACGATATGACTGACCGTAAACCATTGAGTAAAACCAGAAACTATCGATAAAAGACTTTTAAATTTGGTTCAAACACACTCATTATATATTCATAAAAATGTGAGAGGAATTTTTAAAAAGGTAAAACTCACTTTCCCGAAGCTCAAAAATTACCCGTTTTCGCCAGCACGCTAATTCCGCTCAGCACCACACGACAACAAGAACACAAACTTTGCTTCACACCTTGAACAATACCCGTTGCTAGTCTGTCTTCCTATTTGCCTGTGGTCCTACACGCTATCGATAACCAGTGAGCGCTTGTGTGAAGGTGAAGACAGAAATTTGATCGTTCGAAAAGTTGCGTTTGCTGTATCTTACGGTTAAATTCCCGTAAAAATCTTTAAAGTGTTATTTGTATCAATCATTTAGAAGAATTTCACGCTCAAAATGTGCAAAGTTCTCTTCGTTTGACTATCTATGGCTTACGTAAAGTTGCGACGTATGTGTGAGCGATCGCGAGCAGAATTCGAGCTCTCCGTTGCGACTTTCCTCAAAGGTGATCCTTGATAAACAAGTAAACAATAGTTTAGCCAATCACAATAGAGGGTGTGGCGGCGTTGACCAATGAAAAGTGAAAGCTGGTCCGACTCAGCAGGGTCGCGCTGAAGCTTATAAAGTCGCGTTAAATGTTTTACAGACAAGTAGTACGCACGACTAATCGCCGATTTACTCGCTAAATGATGCAAATAAAAGATATAACATTCGTCATAATAACAGAACCCCATAACCTGTACGGCGCGCTTGCACTCACAGATCATGGGGTTCTGTCATATTATTCTATTTAGCTTTTTATGCCTTGGTTTCTCAGTGCAGCACTTGCTGTGTCGAAAATTGTAGGAACCATAACAACAAAGGATTGCGAATCGTTAAAGGGACTTTCTGTGTCCTTTACATTCCTAGGTGGACCTCTTAAATATCTGCTGTTCGGAAAACAACATGGACACTCTCTGAAACCGCTGTGTGATAATTTATGAAAACACAGATAAGCTTATGATAAAAATACCATACATCTTGCCTGCAACGCAGGCTGATGGCGTGAACTCGTCGCTGTGTCTTCTTGTGTCTTTGATTTCAAATACACCATACACTAGTTACCGATCTGGTGAAAAAGTTAAGATTAAACGATACATGCAGCATTCTCTCCGAATAGAATTTCTCCTGAACTATTCAACCCAATAGGTTTGTGTCACAAATTATCAGCAGTGTGTGGTTTTGTGTGTGTTATACATGTATTGTCTCTTGTCATTGTGGTTGGTGGTTATGGCAGTCATGCCAGGTCTATGTTAGCTGTGGAAAGGCAGCTATCTGTTGGCGGGGTAGCGTGTGTCTATGCTGGTCATCAAAATTTTTCAAAAGATTTTCACTCCGGCACCGTATTTTGACTTCTATTGATATGCTAATAAGGACGCGGGTTAGAATGTAAATAGCGTGATGGCCGGTCAGAGTGAAAATCTTGAGCACTCCTTGGAATATCAGCCGAATTACTTAAACGAACCAGAGATTTTGTTCACAAAAGGAGTTAGGGAATAAGCAATATTCAGAGTTCAGGCAGGTATAGGTAATTTTATTGAACTACACTCACTATGATTTATTTTGCCGTTCAAAGTCCCGACACAAGTTGGGTTGTCGTAATAGCCCCTTTTTCGCTGCCAGTTGGCCCACAGCTCTCCGTGGCGGGGTTGATCTTTGACGACCCGCATAGAGGCACGCTACCCCGCCAACAGATAGCTGTGTTTACACAGCTAGGTCTACGTACGTGCAAATAGAAGTGGTGAGATAGTCGATGCTGATTGCACAACTTTCTGATGAGAGCTTTGAGACAAATTATGAATACTCGGGGCACCGGCCAGAATACTAGACAGTGGAGCAGTGAGAACAATGACTATATGAATCAGTCACCTAGCGGACTAAGCTAGATTCTAATATTAGACCAGTGGGGAAGTGGTTGATGCCAGACATGCAGTTTTATCGGATATTATCGGAGACAATCGATAATATCGCCTAGCATCTAAGTTAGAGTCTAATATTAGACCAGTGGGAAGTTGCTTATGGCCGACATGCTGTTTTGTTGGATAATATCGGATAAAATAGATAATAGTGTCTAACATCTAACTTAGAGTCTGGTATTAGAAGAGTTGGGAAGTGTCCAATGCCCGACATGCTGAAACCGAAGAATCGAAAAGGAGCTGTCTTGAGTGAATGTTATATAGTACGGTAATTTTACCCGTATGTTAATAGGATAAAGAGCAAGAAAACACTTCATATTTTACAGTCAAGTTCGGTCGTAAAAAAGAGTCTCAGTAAGTTTTGTATAAACACGTTCATTTCAGGATTGTTGAGTTAATATTCATGAATCAACGCAGTAGAGAATAGCGGCTTTTACTAGTCTGTGAATGAAATGGAGAAGCAGGAAAATCTCAACATCTGATCGCCAAGTATTGTGTCATGAATTAAGATTTATTTAACTTTTGCAAATTAACATTGATTTTAACTTTTCTGTGGGTTTTGTATCATTGTAAGTATTAGAATAGGCTTATTTGGCATAAAATAAGGTAATCAACTTATTTGGCATAAAACAAGGTCTTCTATGATTTTTGGTGAATGTCTTTACGTGGATATGGCAGAACTAGTGTAAGCCTGATCTCAGTACAAGTTGACTACATTCACTCGTGTGTCTTCGATTTAAACGTTTACAATGGCCGATAAAACTGCGTGTCGGGCATCGTCCACTTCCCGACCACTCTAATATTAGATTCTAAAATAAATGTAAGACGATATACTTCCCAACCCGTAAAATATTAGACTCTAACTTAGCTGTTAGACAATGCTATAGTTTTATCCAATATAGAGAGGTTAAGGTGCCATAAGGGAACGGAACGAGAACGGCTACGTCATCACTTTCTGCGTGCTCTTATCATGTTCTGATGATGTGCCACGTTCTCTTGTTGTTTGGCAGTCGTTTTCTACGTTAAACGGCCACTTTTCTCGTACTAGTTTCCGATCTGACAGCGATTTTCACGCTCGCTTCGCCATAGACTTGATACTCAAAACTGACATTCCTTCCGTTCTGTATTTTTACTCTTGGTTTTATCGATCGCCGTCTGATTTTGAGATATTTTAGGTAACAAAAAGGATACAAAGTTATGCTGAACAAAGCAAAAGTACCTCGTGCAGTGCACTCGCAGACGACGGCACACGCGCGGCAGACGTCGCATACACTGCACTGCCGATAACATTCAGGCTAGACTTAAGTTAACATTGTCATTTGTTTTATCCCCGTGGCTTTACACGGTTTTTCAAACACAAAGTAAAATTTCAGTATTTTCAAGTTCTTGTCTCTGTGTTCTATTAGCCTGATATCAGAGCAAAATCCTTTAGATAATGCGACTGTGTGAGTCGGGTGTGTGAGTCGGCACGAACACGTTAAATCTAGACTTGCTTCTAGTCTATGGGCATATAAAAATAAAAACAGAGCAAATTGAAGGAATAAACTTCAGCAAACTGTCGCATTAGTGTTAGGCTGTTACGTATTTCAGTAGATGTATGCGATGGCACACGGACAAATGAACCTTGCTCTGCAAGCGAGTTATTGCTGACGGGGAAAGCCAAGCGATCGACGGGGCCAGTCAAGCGTTAATCGGAGTCTGTGCAGAATGTTACGCCTACGGAACGCGTAGCCACTGTAGGTTTCTCCGCTATGGATGCAATCTTAACCTCTCTAATAACCGATAAAACAGCATGTCAGGCATCGGCCACTTACCCGACGATCCGTCTATTATAAGACTCTAATTTAGATGTTACACGATATTATCGATTTTATCCGATAATAGAGAGGTTAGGATTTCATACGGGAACCGAACGGGAACGGATACCTCGTCACTTTCTGCGTGCTCTTATCATGTTCTGATGAAGTCACACGTTCTTTTGTCGTTTTGCAGTCGTTTTCTACGTGAAACGGCCACTTTTCTCGTACACCGTTTCCGAGAGCGATTTTCACGCTCGCTTTGCCATCGACTTGATATTCAAAGCTGACATTCCTTTCGTATTGTTACCCTTGGTTTTATCGATCGCCGTCTGATTTTCAGATATTTTAGATAACAAAAAGGAAAAAGTACCTCCTGTAGTGCACTCGCAGACGACGGCACAAGCGCGGCAGACGTCGTTACACTGCACTGCCAATAACATTCAGTCTAGATTGAAATTAACATTATCATTTGTTTTACCTCCATGGCTTTACACGGTTTTCCAAACGCAAAGTAAAATTTCAGTATTTTCAAGTTTTTATCTCTTTGCGTTATTAACCTGATATCAGAGCAAAATCCTTTACACAATGCGACTGTATGAGTCGGTGTGTGAGTCCGCACAAACTGTCTTAATGTAGACTTGTTTCAAGTCTTTGGGCATATAAAAATCAAAACAGGCGAATTGAATGTATAAACTTCACTAGACTGTCGCATTAGTGATAGGCTGTTACGTAGATCGTTAGGTGAACACGGATATGTGAATCTTGCTCGGCTACCCAGTTACTGCTTCGGTGGAAAGCAAAGCGACAGGGCCGGTCAAATCTGAGCAGAACGTTACGCGTATACGGATAAAGAAAGCATGCTAACCGTAAAGGCAGCTAAATGGGTTTGGCCACAATCCCCTCCTCCAAAAAGTTTGGTAGTGCGAAAATCCAACCATGCCTCGTTACAATCTGTAATTACGTCGCTATGAAATTGCAACAAATTGTAACAATGTGGTAACACCTAATCCTTGCAATCTGACAAATACGATCACACATGCAACTCTTTCCTTTTCAACACACTTTCTACCGTTTAACTTGATGTCCTTCCGTTAAATTTGTGCTTTCGTACATATAATATGCGCAGATCGCATATAAAGAATCACGGCAATATCACCAGAATGTCTTCGATGACGTTTATTTTTACTCTTTGAGGTTTGTCACATTTTTACAGTTTCCTTTACCCTAGTTGAGAGTGGTCCTACTCATATTTGTACGGAGGGGTTCTTAGGGAGCCGTCATATCGTATCGTCTGAACAATGGCTGCCGTGGTCGGGTGTGTGCTCGCAGTGCTCCTGAAATGTTTGTTCCAAAACCTATATTGTCATGATCTAACAGACCTAAAAGCTGAGGACAAGTCCATAAGTACTGGTTCTGTGGTGTGGCAGACTGCCAAGCGGGTTGACAATTTCTATGGTAAGGAAATTATGATAAGATGTCTCAGTATAGGAACGATGGGCCCGGTGTGCAATAAAAAGCCGTCCAGAAGTGTCAACACTTCATGCTATCTAGCCATCCTGTGTTTATTACTCTCCAATGATGTTGATTTAAATCCAGGACCCACAACAGATAATAGCCTAAGTGATGGACCTGATCAACATGAACAGAATAAGCTCGAAGTGTGTGTAGTTTGTAACTTTCCGATTTATTTTTCGGATTTTCAAGTCTACTGTATTCAGTGCTATAAATCATGGCACAAACATTGCCTAGATCAACAGCTGGTTGAAGGTAATGACGCAACAATTCTCAAATGGTATTGTGACACATGCCTTGACTTTGAACCACCTGACCATGTGACAAATACCAGTGCTTCTCATTGTTCTCTCATCACACCTCATAATTCACCAAAAGGAATATCGATCTGCACTTGGAATGTGAGGAGCATTTGCAACCACTTTGACGAACTCAAATGCATTTTGTTGGAATCAAAGCTAAAAGTTTGCGGCATCACCGAAACTTGGCTGAACGATAGTTACAGCGATGGTACCTACAGTATCCCGGGTTATACTCTCATTAGGAGAGATCGTCCCATAAGATCTGGCGGAGGTGTTGCTATGTATGTGTTATCTAACCTTAAATACAAAGAACGTGAAGATCTTCAATCAAACAACATCGAAGACCTGTGGATACAAATACGTCTCACTAATTCAAAGCCAATCCTATTATGTACTGTGTACAGACCTCCAGATTCTGCTTCGTCATGGTTTTCCACTTTTGAATCAACCTTGCATCGTGCATGTAGTGAAGATGTTGAAACAATCATCATGGGTGATCTCAACATTGACACTTTAACTGACAGTAGTAACTGCAAACAATGGAATTCACTTTGCAATTCCTTTGGTCTGGTGAACATGATCAAATCACCTACAAGAATCACAAATAATACCAGCACTTGTATCGATCATATATGGACAACACACCCAGAGAGAGTTCTCACTAGTGGTGTGTCATGTATTGGTCTCAGCGATCATTATCCTGTTTACATCATAAGACAAAGTTCAAATAATTCTGAGCCTAAAACAAAACATACCATAAAATATAGATGCACAAAACATTTTGACCCGGACTCATTTTGTAAAGATTTAGCAGGGGCCCCGTGATCAGTCATCAATAAAATAGTTCGGATGATATTACTGATATGCTTGACACGTGGAATAAATTATTTGTCAGTATTGTAGATAAACATGCGCCAATTAGAGAAAAACGTGTCAAATATCCAACAGTTCCAGAATGGTGGAATGAGGATATAGATTTAGCAATTAAAATAAGAGATAAATACAAAAAGGGTAAATCACATGATTTATATAAACGTTGAAGAAACAAAGTTACATATTTAATTAGAACGGCGAAAAAGGAGTTTTACAACAGTATGCTTGACAAGTATTCGAATGATTTCTGGAAGTTTTTTAAACATTTTTCTCCCAAATCAAATTCAAAGAATCCCACTTTTCTTACCAGTGAGGGCATTGAAATGTCGGAACATAAAGACATGGCCAATGCTTTCAATAACTTTTTCACAAATATAGCGTCCAAGTATATAAAACAAATCAATTACAATTGTGATAGTTTTATGCACAAATTAAAAGATTTTACATCAAAGAACCTGCCACAGAATACAGAGTTAAACATACCTGTGTTGGATGAATCAGAAGTTTTGAAATTTCTTACTGGTATAAATTGCAAGAAATCCACTGGTTTAGACGGTATAAGTGCACGCTTTTTAAAGATTGGAGCCAATCAGATTACTCCAAGCCTCACAGTACTTTTTAACTATGCAATTACATCAAGTTCCTTTCCACAACAATTGAAATCTGCCAAAGTTACACCTATATTCAAAAAAGGTGCAATCGATAATGTCTCAAACTACAGACCGATTTCAGTTTTACCTGTTCTTTCTAAGCTATTGGAAAGACATGTTCACACCCATTTTTATGATTTTCTGTCTTGTCACAACTTATTGTCCAACAATCAGTCTGGTTTTCGTAAGCTTCATTCCTGTCAAACAGCTCTTACTTACCTTACAAATTTATGGTATCAAGAAATTGACAAAGGCAACCTTATTGGGCTTTTGTTGATAGACTTCAGGAAAGCATTTGACCTTGTAAATCACAATATATTGCTGCGAAAACTGAAACTTTACGGGTGTTCCAACAAAACTCTTCATTTCCTTACATCATATTAATTTTAACAAATAGATCCCAGTCAGTTAGCTTCAATAGAACCTTGAGTGATGCTCTTCCAATTAGTGTTGGAGTCCCTCAGGGCTCCATTCTAGGTCCTCTTTTCTTCCTGCTTTTATTAATGATCTCCCCCTAGCTTTAGACAATTCTGAAATCAATATGTATGCTGACGACACAGCGGCACAGGCGGTTGGCCACAATATCCAAGAACTTGAAACTAAGCTCAATGGTGACATAGCATCCATTTTGAGCTGGTGTTGTAATAATAACATGTGTATAAACATAGAAAAGACCAAGGTGATGGTCATTGGAACCTCCCAGAAAAAATCTAGAACAGACAAATG
>LD351931.1:65733-87292 GCA_001465055.1 Ptychodera flava | reverse complement strand
TAAATTTTAAATTTGTTTTTAGATTGTTTTACTTGTAGCGTTTTTACATTTTTTTCAGTATAAAGTTTTCTTCCTGACTTATTTTTTTAATGTAAATATTGTAAATGGTGTTATGCTCGACTCTGTGTTAGAAGAGCCTCTGGCTCAACAGTTTATCGAGTTTAAATAAAGTCTAATAATAATAATAATAATAATAATAATAATAATAATAATAATATTTCGTGTTTTCCGTAAAATCACACTTGTGGCTATCTGGTAGCTTGATATCAATCTTTGTATTGCGCAAACTCGACAATGACACAACCAATAGAATGAAATGGATTTAAACAGTGTATCCTAACTGATTGTTTCGTTATTTTACGGGTGCACTGAACAACATGCATATAAAAAGAATGCTGGTGTGGCACTGGTGCCGCACTGGCCTGGTACACGTATATGCCAAACTATATGCGCTATATTTTGCAATTAAAAAATATAACGAAATGTTGCGATATAAAAAGATTTGTTGCGAATTAAGCGCAAGGTAATCGAAAAACATCTAAACTCCCTGCCCCTAAACGCAGAAATTTCGTTTATCGTGCTTTTTTCAAGTATCCACGGCCCCTTAGACAAAGTGTAATCGTGGCATTTCAAAATAGGTTATGCATTTTATAGCATTGCGCTGAAATCGTCACTTCGTGCCTTCTATCCGATAATTGATCAATAAGTCATCTGCCAACATATACATGAGTTAACTTTTGAGGTGGTGAATTTCCAAAGTAAACGCATATATCGCGTGTTTCATTCATCAGTATCCACATGGCATTATGCTAACATATTTAGTGCAATTGGTATGCAGTGAAACTGTTGAGTCAAACCGTGATACACACATTCTGATATAAAGGAAATGCTTATAGTATATGCCATACATAAATCAGGATCATACAATCTGATGCTTTTGATCACCTAATGCGCCACAGCTAGCAATGGTACGTTCCTAATCTGTAAACGCTATCATTAGATTATCGCAGGATTAACTTTGACAAAGTCAACATTGAACGTACCAGCAAGGGCAGAGGAAGAAGTGATACTCAGAAAAGCAGTGTCAAGAGAAACCTGTTTAAAGAGATACTTCCCTATTCACGAAAGCAAACAGCTTATGTTGACCTCAATGGAATTGAAGTTACACTGCTTACTTTCATTTTCAATGTAAAGCAACCAAACTTTTACATCTCTGAGGTAGTACACTCCACGAAATTGAAAGACTTCAAATTTCTGTCAAATGTTCCATACTGAAACTTTAAATCATTGCCTTTTGAAAACAAGAATACAAATTGAGGTTCCCACCATGATGCACCAGCAAGGGTATAGGAAGAAGCGAAACTTTGAAAAGCTGTTTCCAGGGGAACCTCTTTAGAGACAGATACTTCCCAATTTCACGAATGCAAACATTTTTTTTTAATTTTGAAAAGCACTGTGTTTAAACCATGAACCACGAATACCAAAATATGTTGGGCATTTTGTTTACCTACATTGATTATGTGAACTAAATCTAAACATTCTGAAGGTCAAAGATTTCTAGTTCCGGCCTCATTCTGACGGCTGTCCTAAAGACACTATCCGCTTTCGAACAGCATTCTGCAACCCAAAGAAGCCATAGAAAAACCCGTGGGTTGATCTGTCCTGGTTTCAACATTTTAGAAACCTGATGGCGTTTAAAAAATAGAAAAGTTTCTCATAAAGTAGGTGTCTCGTTTTGTCTGCGTGCATTCATTTTCATGGTTTTTCCGTCTCACTTGAAAACATATTATCAAAATTTAATCCTTTGACCCATTTTCTCATACAGAGATTCACCCATATCACTTAAACAATGAGTATGTACCATTGGGAGTAGTATATTAATGACTACACAATGATTTTTCAAGTGCAGCCACCGGATGGGAATATATGACGCCTGTAAGACCTTGCATTCACATCCATGCTTTTTTGTTACTTTTTAGTCTGTCAGTATTATTTTAAACTCTGCCTTTGCCTGCATTGCTATTAAGTGAGTGTACTCTAGCACATCTCGAAAAGAAAAATTCATATCATCTCAGAACAATAAAAAACAAATTCCTCTCATACCAATAGGAGAAAAGAGGAATGCCTACACGCCACATTACAACTCTGAGCACTCGAAGTGCCTTCTTTTGTAACGAAATGAATTTTCTTGGACTTTTTATGAAGTTGCTTGTTCTTGAAACCGCACACTGACTTTCTTAAACCCCTACCTGGTATTTTATTGAAGAGTTTTTTGACGAGAGCCAGACATTAGCTTGATACATCACCTACAACGCATGCTGATTGCGTGATCTCGCTGTTCCGCCTTCTTATGTCTTTGATTTCAGTGCAAATTAGATCATAGACTATATATTATTTGGTAAGGAGAAAGATGGAACAACAAGTACACACTATCCCTTTAAGTCGCATTTCTCTGAATCATTTAAATCAAGAGGTTAGCTTGATCGTAGAGTTGACACCAGGAATCTGTTTATCGCGATATCATGTTAATAATTAACTCCCGTTTTGTAGCGATAACACCTACGGAATGGGAATTGAAACCTCCCGCCCAGCGTAATGGGAGTTGGCAACATTTTTCAGCTTCCTATTTTAAAGTATCTGAGATGACGCAACCCGAAATTGAAAATTGAACGAAGGTAACACTTACTTACTTTACGTGTGACCTAATGACAGTAATAAACATTTTGCATCTCAAATGTTGATTTTGTAACCTGTCAGTTTCAGTTTTTGGTTGCAGTATGTACTAGAGTTTCTGCAGAAACAACGCAGTTTTTCACACGAAGATTTCCCATGAAGTTGGTCTGTTTTTGTTTATTTTGGCCAAAAAATAAGGCATACGTCTGGTTTGGAGTTTTAAATCTTCGTAATCCTCTGACTACGTTGAAACTGACCCAGATGCTATACATATACCAATATCACACAGAAGATTTGCATTTTGTTCTATTTTTTTTTATCTTTTTTGCTTAGTTTTATTTGTTTATTTGTTTGGCTTTGGTGGTGTTTTTAGGGGGTGCTTGAGGGACGATGTCCTAGGGTGTTATGGTGGTCGATGTGGTGGAAAGTACAATCGTTAGTTTTGGAAAAAATTATTACTCATTGAAAATGTAGGTAAAACGTGCTGTGGAAAAAAGATGTTCACACGTCCCTGGCAGCTGGGAGAGTGGAAACGAAGAGTGGTATCAAATTGTTGTCATACTCTGTATTATTGCGCGAAACAGATTAGTTTGTGAGACATGCTTTCCGATTGGTCAGTATTGCTCTTGTTGTGATGCGCCTGTGCACTATCGAGCCAATAGGAACTAGCGTTATATAAAACCGGCACTACAAATCTTTGAATAATTCATTGTGCAGACGACAGTATAACAGCTGCCTTGTTTATCGTTAACATGCTGTAATGTTTAATGTAGGCGACGTATTTTCTAAGGACGGCCTAACTTTTGTGCTGAAATACCAATATAGACCGCTGGGAACCTACCGAACGTTTGTCGTGAAGGCTATTAATTCAGACGAAGAATTCACTCTTTCAACGGTGCAGCTCGCTGGTGACTACCGGTACGTAGGTCCCGTTATGGATACACGGAGGCCCGGTACGCGTACGTCGGTGGTCGACGCTGGAATATCCGGTCGATTTGCGGAGTTGTCCACCGCCGAGCTAGACGGGTTTGTTTCTTGTCAACAGGACATGAAACCAACACGTAAAACGCGATATCAAATCTCACTATTTAAGCAATTTCTAATCGAAAATAATGATGATAGAGAAATCAAAGACATTCCTCCCGACGAACTCGATCCGCTTGTTGGTAGGTTTCTCCGGTCGTCCGCAAGGAAGATGGCTCCGAATATGAACCCTCATATTTACGTGGCATGCTTAATAACCTCGAAAGACATCTCCGCTGGGAGAAGTACTTGCCGTCTTTAACACTAGGCGCCGAATTCTTCATGGCCCGCGAGAAATTGAAGGCGAAACAGAAGGAACTGAGAAAACAAGGCAAATGCAACCTCCCGAACAAGCGGACGCGATGATAACATATCACCTATACAAAGCACAACAACTCGGACCGTGCACACCACAGTCGTTTCACACCCTTTGGCTGAACAACATGCGTCATTTCGGTATGAGAGCTGTTAAAGAACATCGTTCGCGTTGGGGTGATGTTCAGATCAACCGAGATCGGGAGGGAAGAGAATTACTTGAAATGACCACAGAACATCAAGCGAAGACGCGAACCGGGTGCAAATGTAAACGATGTACGCCCATGCAGTGAGACCTCAAATGTACGAATACCCTACAGATAATGGGCGCTGTCCCGTAGCGTTGTACAGGCATTACAAAGCACTGGGACCAGGAGATTTTAACAATCCGGAAACACCGTTATATTTGACTATAGAGGATAATAACCCGAAATCGTAAGAAAAGACTTTGTTTAAACGTCAAGTTATGGGACCCAATACTATCGCTAACATTATAAAGAACATGTCAACTGAAAGTGGCATGTCTGACCTCGGCAAGAAACTGATCAACACCAGCGCTAGAAAGTATATGCTCCAAAAGTTAAATGATGAAATGGTGCCGCCGACACACACGATGCAAAAAGTGCACACAAGAATGTGCAGTACGTCAACAACTACTGAAAATTATCGGACAAACAACAGTTCGCTATGTCACACATTCTATGCGATACCAAGGGATGTGAAGGTAATGTCGTCCAAACGAATTCTAACTTTCCTAGCAGTAGTAATGCTGTTGCCACGTCATCAAATTACATCAAACCACAAATGCAGGAATATAAGCACACGGAAAAGGTAGAAACGTCGCGAATTCTAGGCTCGACTGCAATTTTCAGCGATTGCAATATTACCGGAGGAACATTTCATGTTACGCTGAATGTGTAAAGTGAAGGAAGCCGAGTGAGTAAACGACCGCGAGTATTGTATTCAGATTCAGACAGCCAGAGCAGCCAAGAAAACTGAGTGTTTTCTGCATGTGTTTTGGAATAACTTGTTCAGTTATGTATGTATATATAGGTCATGGATGTTGGAAAAAGTAGGACATATTTGAAGTTTTGGCAGACGTTTTAAAATACTAATTAAGTGACATTTGAATTACTTATACAGACATTTAAATTTGACCGTTTTACCTAAGCTGTACAGAAATGACATTACAAAATTCAACGTGTTAACTTATTTATTGTAAGCATATAAGTATTCGTTATTTGAAATGGAGTATTCATTATTATATAATGTTTTTATCAATATTTATATACAAAAGCTTATTCATATATCAGCGTTAATCTATAAAACTGGTGTAAGAAATGGCGTATGGTAGTAAACGATAACAAACCGAAACACAAGTTGTTCATTTTAGAAATAAAAATGTCAGGATGTCAAATTTTGTTTTTAAATGTGAAGGACTGAATTTAGAAACAGTGTCTCAGTATACATATCAAGGTGTGGTTTTCAACGAGTTTTTAGACTACGAAGTAACGGCAAAAGTCTGATGTAATGCAACAGGAAGGGCTTTGGGAGCTGTTATCTCCATAATCCATAGATTTAAAGGGACAAAGTCGCCCGGTTTTTCATGAATTTTGTTTGATACGAGATACAACTAATATTGTTTGACATGTTGAAAGATACTGAATGAATGGGTGAACATGCATAGATACGACCCCGGTTTTAGACACGAAACAAGAAACCATCATGATGGTTTCAATTAATTTGTAAACCGGGGTCGTATATATGCATGGTCACTCATTTATTCAGTATCTTTCAACATGTCAAACAATATAACTTGTATCTCGTATCAAACAAATTCACGAAAAAATGGGCGACTTTGTCCCTTTAAGGATTTCCATTACAACACTTTTTCTAATTCTACAATTCCTGTGTTGTTCCAATTTTAGACTACTGTGCGGGGATTTGGTAAGTTTAAAAACTGTGACGCAATACAAGAGCGAGCACTGAGATATTTCATGGGTGTACACAAATATGCACCAAAGTTGGTTTTAAATGGAGATATGGGTTGGGATAACTCAAGTATTCATCGAAAGCTTGGTATGTTTCGTTTCTGGAATAGACTGGTGAAAACACCAGACAACAGAATGACGAAATAAGTTTTACTGTGGGATTATAGTTTGCAAACAAAAAATTGGTCTAACGATATTAAAAGTGTTTCTCAGAAATTGGTTTTCAAAATACCTTTATGAGCTGGGAAACGATAAAATTAGAAGCAGCGCGTAAAATATTAAGAAACTTTCATGCTAGAAAATGCGAATTAGATGTGCAACAAAAGTCAAAATTAACATAGTATTGTATTTTTAAAAAGGAATACGGAAAAGAAAAGTATTTGACAGGTTATATGTCTCGCGCGAAGCGGTCTCTCATGGCCCAGTTTAGGACGTGCATACTCCCACTTAAAATAGAAACAGGGAGATTCAGTAATCTTACAGTGGAACAAAGGTTTGCGAATTCTGTCCTGTTAATGTTGAAGATGAATTTCATTTTTTGTTTCAATGTACTCTGTATGAAGATAACCGTAAGTCACTTTTAGACAAGATATTGACTGTTATGCCAGATTTTAATGACTTAAGCAAGGAAAACAAGTTATGTATACTTATGACAAAATTCTGTATGACGTAGCAGACTACCTTTACTCAAGTAAGTTAATGCATGGGTGTTTGTACCCATCAAGCCCAAAAGTAAGAAAATGATCAATTATCTTTAAAAACCACCAGATTTGATTGATATTTGGCCTAATTATTGGAATTATTAAATTCTTTAAAAAAATGTCTGCCTAAATCTTGACGAGTTGAGTCACGTGACCAAATCTGATATTTTCCCGCCAAAATTTACGTCTTTATTGATTTTAATATTCCAACCGTAAACCGTTAAATTTTCTTGATTTTTTTTGCACTTTTGGAAACAACATCTATCATATTCTTTCAAAAATACATGGCACTCATGAAACTCTATCTATACTTCTTTCTGATATTCAAAATATTCATGTAAAACGCCAAAAATATTGTATTTGTTGTTTTTTGTGAAGAAATAATATTCAAAATTCAATAATTTTGCATCTGCCACTGGTTCTAACTCAAGTTCCCATCCCATTTTACATTAATTGGTCATGATATTTTAAATATTTTGACGTTTAGCGGATGGAATATTCAGTTATTTGCAATATACAATTTTGGCGGGAAAATAACAGATTATGGTCACGTGACCTGACTTAGGTAATATATTATGATAAATTTCAACTTAATCAAATGCGAAACATATTTTTGGCAATTTTCACAATTTTCTGACCAGGTCTGATTAAAAAGTATGTTCAAACTGATTTTACATGTATGTAAGCCTATGCCCATGCATTAACATACCTGAGTATGAGGCATTTTTTGAAGTAAAGCACACTTTACAAATAATGTATTCTTTTATTTCAATGTGGTATTCATTATTATTAACGTGTCTTATAAGCCCAGCGGGCTGGATGTGGCAATAGAAAACACTTCATTGTAATTTATTTATATGGTGTATAAGTCCACATAGGACACTTAATAAATAATGCTTACGACCCAAAATTTAAGCTATCTCTTTAATCGTCCCCAACAAAATATTTTGTAACAAATAATGTTTTACAATAAAGATATACGTCGTATCCTTTGTATCATTTACAGTCTAGTAAACCGGGTAGCGCATATACAAGACTGCTCAGCAAATCTTAAAGTCGGTATTTGTATGTGGGTCACGTAGCCTTTTCGGTCAGATTAACAAAGACAACAATGTCTATAGTGATAAAAATATCAAAATTTTGATTTTCTGATTTCATGTTACAGCTATCCGGATTGAATTTTGAGTGTGCCTATTGTCAGTTGACTTGGGGATCAATGAATGATTACCATTCTATCTTCGAACAAGAAATTCAGAAATTTTGCCGTCATATTTGAGAATTATAGACCTGTCTATTCAAATGATCATACGTGTACGTGGTATTCCAATGTAATAAAAATTTTACTTCGTTCTCAGGAGTCTGAAGTAGCGCAACCCTGATTGATCAGTTAAGATAGCAAGTGTGATTGTAGGAAGGGGATGCCTGACTGGTAAATTGCTGATAGGAAATGAATAGAGTCTACTTTACAGGTCAAATTGATAACATTGCAATGGATCGACAGGAGACTTTGGTCTCTCTGAAGTATGTCACCTCTGGCTTAGTTGGGTAAGTACCAACACATCTAGATCAACGATTGGAAATTACTGTACAGAAACCATTTTGTTTCTGACAGAAGTTTGTTTTTCTTCATACAATAGGATATGTTTAATATATTGACTACCGAAATTATAGAAATTACGTACAACAGATTTACATTCTTATATGTCTCCTACTTTCTCGTCAGCATTTACTCCCTTGTAAAGTTTTCTAAGGTGAATGAAACATTCTCTCAAATGGTCACACTTAGATCGGTATTTCACTTTATTTTATGTGTTCTTTTTATCAAGAAAACGCATTTTGTAAATTATTAGGTGACAGAGGGAAATAAATAAACGCACACTTCTTATTCCTTCGGCAACAGATGCACTAAGTGTGCAAAGATTTGCACACATCGTTTTATGTAGGACCAACTCCCAATATTTACATTTCATCTTTCAATTATACGGACATGACACAAGACATTAACAGATGCACTTTCCGGAAACTTATTGTAATACTACAGTCTCGATGGCCCAGTGTCTTTACGGCAAGCCATTATTGCAAGAAAATGTACATTTGTAACGCCCTCCCTTGGCGTCCCTCACGTGACCATCGCCAGTGGAGTTTGATTCATGCATGATCGAACGAGAAGGAGATTGGAGATAGTGTGATACTTTCAATTAATTATTTGTATACGTTGAATGAGAACAATCGAGTGAGGGATATTCAATGGTGTAATCTTGTTTAATCTTAAGAAAAATCAAAGAGTGGCGGGAAAATACCATGTGATGACCATTGTATAATGATGAAAACTTAATTATTTTTTGAAGAGATTTTGTAGCGAATGTACAAGACAGATGAGAATTTGAGACGTGGCGTGTCACGAACCATTTTGAATAAAGATTTTAAGTTGTGCTACAATCTACATTTTGTGTGTCATTTCAGTTACTGAAAGCACTACGATCCAGATTGGTACCGCAACTCGTTATTCCCCTAACTACGAGCGCGACACATTTATATGTCTCAGCTTGTCGTTTTCGACATGTATGCCATGGCGATCACAGGGCCATAAGGCATTATCAGTCATAGGAAGAGTGTAAAAAATATACATTTATGATTATATTTACTTTTGATAAAAATAAAATATTTCTGTCATTAGTATATAGTATTGCATTTCATCAAATTACTGTGCAATGCTGCTGCAGTGTAACTATATTGACCCATATTTCTGAGGGTCTGCGTTACAACTGCGCAACTTTGGCATATATACTGATCATCATTAAGGATTCGACTGCTGCAGGTTACTTTAGTAAGTGTACAATAATGACAGAAGTATTGTTTTATCAAGAATATTCATAATCATACATTTATCTGTAGCAGGGTCTGTACTACAACTGCGCGAATTTTGCATGGAAACTGATCATCATTGAAGATTCTAGTGCAGTAGGGTGCTATGACTGATGATGCCTCATGGCCCTGTTATGGCGATCGCTAGGCGGAGGGCGAATGCGTAAATACGCAGTCCACTAGACGAGGCTTTCTGATAAACTTTACCTTCCTACACAGAAAGGTATGCAATTGAAAAGCAAATGCAAAAAGTAAACTCTGTCCGATAAATATGTTTGATGAACTCATAGTCTAACGTTTGCTTCAGTCAATATTCTGCGATAACGGTAATAATTATTGAGATTGGTGTATACACCTGGGAAGATTTTACACAGAAGCTGTGACTAACGGAAATTTGATTGCGTACACATACATTCGGACTGCACGTCGTTCATAGAATACACTTCGGGTCGCGCATGCTTACAGAACTTGAACTGTGGACTGTAAGTTATGATGTAATATGTTGTATATTAAGAGTGTAAATGGCACGTAATGTCATATATCTATAAGACTGTGTCTCTGCTCTGAGAAATCAATGATGTCCGATCACGCATTTGACGGTTTGCGATAATTTTTTTTTTTTTGAAAAAACACGGGGCTGATAACCCACTACCCTTTAGGCTTACGGCTGTCACAACGTGAAGAATAATTGAACAATGTGGCCCACCAGTCTTGTCGGTCTCTGTTTTTGCCAATCGATAATGTGTCTGGATTCTTGATTCTCTATGTCAACCAACATCCTCTCGGGTGAGTTTTCACCTTTTTGACGACCCGTGAGGCAATCACGCTTTATTTTTGGCATTTATGATAAGCATGCCGACGAGGTCACATTTACACTTCAATGAGTGCATACACAACTAAAGTAAAATAATTAACCTAAAATTGGCCCTAATAGTTCTGTGTTATGAGTCACAAAGTTTAGCCATTGGATGAAACGAAATTGTTGCTCCCCAAATTTAGTGCACGACTTGCTTACGTTAGCGATATAAACGGGCGAAAAGTAGATACTTTTGTGTGCCCTTTATTGTGAGTGGTCGTAACGTATCGTCAAAGTTTCCTATGCTACTTTAAACACTATCAAAAACTTTGTTTATTTTCTCTAATATATTTTCAATTTTCGAAGTGAATATATCATTCTGCAATTTTAAGCCTCGTGTTGCTATAGAGTACTACTATTAACCAAAATAACAAGTTCATGGACGGGCGGGCAACAGAATGAATTTTTCCTGTGTTCGAAATGTGGACTTCGCGAACCACAGTTTTGAGATTAAAATACGGCAAGATTCCAATAGGGTTCGAATTCACAACATACGGCGTCCATCACCTCGCAGAGAAGCAACAGACAGAACCACTCTGCCAAATCCCCTCTCTCAAAAATAGTAGTTAAATAACCTAGCTAACTTGATATATTTTTCTGACTGCGACCCCTCCACACGCATAGAGTTCGTGAAGAACTCACGCTCGTACACTCGCTGTCACATATCGCACACAAATTTTATCGAAGCAATGGATTCATCACTTAAACTGGGTGAAAGACAATACACAAAAAAGATGTTAATTTTTCTGAACCGAAAAACAGCTTATCGAAACGAATGGATTAATGAATTTTTCAAACATAATATAAATATCTGATGTTCAACCTCAGAAGAAAAACTTCCGTGCGAACACACTTGTTTTTAAACAACATAAGATATTCAGGGCGAAGTGGTCATAAAAAATTAAATCTGAAAATGATTTCGGGTACGATTTCAGAAATTATATTTTAGGTGTAAGAGTGGTTGCATTTGATACCCTAGCATTTTCGACAGTTCACGATTTTTACTGTAAGTTTCGTATGAAATACCTGATCAACATTATCGAAGATTTTTTATGAATAGTTTTCTTTTATTAATAGCGTCATTCTATTTGCCTTAAAGCTGTTAAGATATCAGTGTATAATGTAACTCTATTTAGCTTTGTTATGCCATGTTTTCTCAATGCAGCGCTTGCTGTGTCTGGAATAGGAGACGCCATAACAACAAAGGATAGCGAACCGTTTAAGGGACCTTTTATGTCCCGTAAGCACCTAGGCAGTCAGATTGCTTTTAGTCTAAGATGGACTTCTTGAATATTTCTTGTTCGGAAAACAACATCGAGACTCTCTGAAACCCCTGTGGGATAATTTATGAAAACACAGATATGCTTATGGTAAAAATAGCATACACCTTACCTGCAACTCAGGCTGGTGGCGTGAACTCGTCGCTGTGCCTTCTTGTGTCTTTACCATACACTAGTTGCCGTTAAGATTAAAAGATAAATGCAGCACTCTCTCAGAGGAGAATTTCTCCTGAACATTTCACCCAACAGTTTGCTTTGGACGTTTGTAGAGATGACACTAGGAATTAACTCAGCTTATAGCGATATACATGTTAATTATTAGCGTTTTTGTTGCGACAACAGCAATGAAATACCAATTAAAACCTGGCACGATGAGTTATGAGAGAGGGTACAATTTTACAGTTTCCTATTCAAAGATATTTGATATGACACAACCTGACTTTTAAAATCAAACGAAGAGTGAGAATAGTTTATGAATCATCGGAGTTCTAGTATTGGTCGTAATTAACATTTCAAGTCTTAAAGTTAGTTTTTTTTTCAAACATTCAGTGCCAGGTCTATGACTATTTACAATTCCGCATGTTAAAGAATTTCCGCGGACACATCATAGGTATTCATAGGAAGAATTCCCATGTTTTTAGTACGTTTCCGTTTGCTTTTATTCAAAATATGGCGCATTCGTCTAATTCGGAGATCAACAACTTTCGAATCCTTCGATAATAGTTATCCAGGAAACCGATGGATTTTCTATTTGAACAGAATGTTATGTACATTATCATTAACTAAGAACACCAGATATCAATAAGTTTATTGTCAGTGTGTTATTTAGAGAAAAACTATAGTTTGCATGATTTTTAATTTTACTTTTATTTTAGTTTTGAAAATATGGAGTATTATGTTGGGAGCAGTCTATGGATAATGTAACCTGTTCCCCCTATTCCATATTAATTGGTCCAGAATCACCAGTGATACATTTACTTTAGGCCAAACCATTGTGGTGAAAGGGTTTTAGTGTATGCTCTTCCTCCGATTAAATGGACTTGAACAGAAGAGCCAAAATACATGATTTTGCATATCAGTGTGACAAATGATACTCTGTGAACACAAAAATCAAACTGATAAATATTCATATTTTGTAAAGTTGTTTCTTTGAAGTGTTAACTTGTGAGGCAATGGATGAACTGAAAAGAGGCAATTACTGATATGGGTACAAGTAGATCTCTCAAAAGCAATTTTTTATATGAATATCATTTTAATAGTATTGCTTTAATGAGTTGCGGCATGCATGTACCCCCCAAATACTAGTATAGGATACTTAAATGAGCTGTTTTCTTTAAATAATGTTTTTTTTTCAATATTTATATTCAGTATATGATTAAAACTAGACTCCTAGTACAAAATCTGTCCTGTTCCTTCAAAAACTCATGATAACATTCGCCATTGTTCAGCCTGACTAATTTAACTGCTATGACTTCGAAAGACTTTCAACCTTGAAAGATCTGTGACCTTACATGAACTTGGTGCTTGACATGGCAACGCTATCAGCAACTGTTTGGAGAGCCATACATTAAACTTTTGTACTTATCACATCAAGTACAATGACTTTAATGTGTCTAGTATCACAGAGTTTACTCCAAGACCGAAAATTATCAAAGTGAATAAAATCATTGTCTAAAGAACACCACAAACTCAGTCTGTTAATAAATGTTTCCATCATGGCATAATATGTAATGAGGTGAATAGATAATTCTCTGCCTGAAGACAACAGCATCAATTCTTCCTATAGTACTACCCTGTTTGTGTTAGGACCGGGGACCTTGCATGATAAATAAGTCCCTAAGGACTAAAACTATACTGTATCAACTATTCTTAAGATATTCCGATAATTGCACTGTAATTTTATATGCTGTGATCTGTAGAAGCTTTGAACAATTTGGCATTTTCATAACATCACCAGCACCATGGCGGTCACCAGCCGAATCATTCACATAATGATCGTTGACATGGTCTCAAAATTTTAGTAAATCCACTCAGCAAGCTCCTGCTTGATGAAGTTGATATTTTTTCGTTGGAATATTACCTTGGCATAACTGAAACGAAGCGTCAAACGAAGGGTGTACTTACCTATACTAGTCCGACCGTGATTTGAGAGCAAACAGATTACGCAGATAATGCGAACGATCGCAACCGTTACCAATGCAGAGCCATGCCCCAAAACGCCCATCCAAACTTAGCACTAATCCTGATCCCGGTCCATTTCGAGCCCGGCTTTAAGTCACTGTTTGAAAACTTAAACAAGGGTCATTCATAAATTTTGTCACATTCGTGAATTTTTGCAACCATACCTGATATTTGCATTCGAAATGTGCCGCTGGAAAAGTCTTTCATCAAAACAATTTAACCTGCACTGAATCTCGAAAATTTTCCTTAGAACCTTAATGGCTGGACTTGTAATCAGTCGTGAATAAACTGAGTCTCTTCACATATTCCTTGAACGACCAGTGTCAACTGGAGAAACATGATTTGATGTTCTTCTTCCTGTCGAATAGATTTTTAACGTGTTTTATACCTTCCTATTTGTAAACACTTGTAATAATTCAAGAGTTACTCGCTCGCTCAACTGTCCGTAGATGTCGAAAGAGAAGCAATGCAGGACGTGAGAGGGCGTGCTTGCCGATGCAAGTTGAACGTGATATGCTGGAGCAGCCCGAAGAAACAGGTGCATTAGATTCAGGAGTTTTAAGTCGCTTCTGGCACTTATCGTTCATGCCCTTGTCGAATTGAAGCGTTCGACATCGTAGCATGCATTAAAGTTTTCCTACGTTAGTAGCTTGATTACTTTTTTATCCTTCTTTGCTTGTTCTTTTCACAAATTGGCAAGTATTACATGTACATATCACAGGAAGACACATCACAGGCACGTCTGTGGCCCTTATACAAACGGTAGGGGCTTGCTACACCCTTGACGGTTTCACGAGCCCTCCCACAAACAGTAAAATTTTACGGTGAATGGGGTGCAAGTTTACGTTTTTGCGAAATATTTTTTTAAATACTAGATTTCCTAAAAAATGATACCCAAAGTTTCTTATTTGAGAGACATAATTTGTGTTTGAGTTTAGAACAGGGATCAAAAATCTACATTTTATAACATTCCTTTGTCAAACGTCTTCATAGGGCGAAAAAGGGCCAGCACTTCGATGCATATGTGTACATTTTTTGTACACGTTCTGTGGCAAGTGACTCCCGGATTGATTATGTATTAAATCCCTAGCCCACCCCCACCGCCACAAATGATATAACACTTCCTTGTCCCAAGTTTTTTTTGCAGAAGTGATGTGGTGACGTGGTTTTTTAATTTCATTTCCCCGTTCTTTTTTGACCTTACAAGTTCTGATTTCGACATAAGAGCAACAGAACCCGGAATGTTGATATACTTTTCCTCCATGCCAGGGGAGCACTTTGCCTTATGTTTCTCGCAGCTAAGGAACTCTCGTCAACATTCAGCTTTACTCTGACTTCATAGGTTAAACCATAGACAGTTACACGTACGTTGTAAGCTGAAGTCGTAAAATATTGGTTCGCATTGTTTTTTCACTTATTTCAGTCTGTCCTCTCTCTCTCTCTCTCTCTCTCTCTCTCTCTCTCTCTCGCTCTCTCTCTCTCTCTCTCTGCCAATGGGTTGTCTTTCACCTTGTCCGTCGCTTACCTAAGATATCCTCAGTTCGCATTCAGTTCTATTCACCATGGACGGACTTCACTAGGCTATCGCTAAGCAACTTGGGTCATATACTGCAGTCATAAAAGTTTGGTTCACAATCACCAATTGTTTGATTTTGCAGTTCATCAGCTTCATCCTGATTTTCGACACTTACATTATTTATCATTTATCAATTTTTCAACTTATATTGTACAATTTGTAATTGATCTTGCTTTGTGATCGATTGTACTACTGTTCAGTAATGTTTCTTCATTTTCTCGATTCGTTATAATTTAGCCACATTCATTTTCATCTTTTCATTTCGCTGTTTACACCATTTCTACCGGCTAGCAGTCACTATGGAGAAGACAGCCACAGATTGCGAGACGCCGGTGTATAATCACTATTAAAGGCAAAGATTGAGCTCCAGAATGCCACTTTTTCTATGTCCACTGTTATAATTTATTTTGTACATGTTGTGGTCTCCCGTGCTCCATTGACAACTTCAATAGTACACAGTGAGGTTATATTGATTTGTATCTGAAATCCAAGGAATCATTTTTGTTCCTGTTTAAGCCCGAGTCACTACTTCCACTGCGTCTCTGAATTTCAGTAATTTTGATTAAAAGATGTCAAAATATACTTACAAAAACCAGAAATTCTAGTAATCTAAAGCGTGATTGAGTACAAAACAAAGACATACCGTACAAATATATTTGTACATTGGACGATTAGTCCCAACCTGCTGAAGTTTTAGTGGATGAAAATTACGTTGAAGGAAACTTGTTTAGCTGACATTGTCATAAGAGGGATATCTGTTCTCAAAAGAAGAGCGTTTGAGTCCCAAATCACTCCTAGACTGCCAATTCCTTTGAGAAACTTACCCAGAAATCGACAAAAAGTCATTTTATATAAAATCCCATTCATTTTATTTCAATTTATTTTTTACAGAAGTGAAACTTTGTACGATTAATATTTGCTTCTGTAATATGATATTACGAAATTATCTACCACATAACTATAGATATGAATAATGCAATGATGTAACCGAGTATTATTCTCGGAGAAAAATAAAAGAAGAAGCTACATTCCCAATACTCGAATTGATGACACAAAATCTACTAGTCCAATAAGTATGGATAAAATCTATGATAACGAGGTTTATCTTGTAATGTGTTTAATTTTAGCTCACGTGTTCATACACGTTGGCGTATGTCGAAGCGATGTCTGTCTGTCTGTCTGTCTGTCTGTCTGTGTGTCTGTCTGTGTGTCTGTTTGTGTGTGTGTGTGTCTGTCTGTCTGTCTGTCTGTCTCTGTCTGTCTGTCTGTGGACCCGATATCTCTAATACGGATATTCAGATCAGAGTCAAATCTGTATATAGATTCAGTTTGCAAATGGCAAGAACTGATTAGTTTTTTGAGGTTGTGGCTTGCCTACGTTTTGCTCATTTGCATAATTAAAGATTTCAGAAAAAACGGATGTACACTGAGAACGACTGCACACAATTTGATGAGATTTGCCACAAATATTGATCACACCAAGATTCATTAGCCATGAAAGATATCAAGCAGTGACATGAAAGATAATTGCTAATTTCCATATTTAATGAACTTTCCTAATTAGGGATATATATCTGAATTGACTCGTTCAAAATTGACGAAACTTGGTATGTATGTTGAAGACACTATGGCTTAACATTATTTAAAGTCATTAAGCATATTTACTTCAGCCAATTTCTGATTTGCATATTTGATAAATTTTCCTAATTAGGGATATATATCTGAATGGATTTGACCAACGTCGATGAAACTTGCTATGTATATACATTTAAGTTACTATGATATAACATCATTCAAAGTCATTCAGCATTTTTACTTCAGCCAACTCCTAATTTGTATATTTAATTAACTTTCTGTATCAGGGATATTTATCTGAATTGACTGGACCAAAGTTGAGGAAACTTTTTACGTATATCGAAGATACTTTGGTACAACATTATTGAAAGTGACTAAGCATTTTTACTCCAGAAAATTTCCTAATTTGCATATTTCATGATGTTTCTTATTGAGGATATATATCTTGATTAACTTGACCAAAGTTGAAAAAACTTGCTATGTACATTGAAGATACTTCGATTCAACATTAAAAGTCATCAAGCATTTTTATTTTAGGCAATTCCTCATTTGCATATTGCAATGAACTTTCCTAATTAGGGATATATACTGGGATTTACTTGATCAAAGTTGGCAAAACGCTATGTACATTAAAGACACCAGGTTAAAACAATATTGCAAGTCATTTCGCATTTTCATGTCAGCCAATTTATAATTTGTATATCTGATGAACCTTCACATTTTGGCGTATTTTGCTCGAAGGACTTGACCAATTACACTTGTTATATAAAGTGGTAATACAATGACAGCAGTCAAAGAAATTTCAGCTACTTACATATTTGTATAAATAGTGACCTTTATAATTACTCTGTTGTGAATATTGTTCTTTATGTTAATCATAACACTTTCAATGAAGTTGCAAACAAGTAGCACAAGTTTAAATTTACACACAACTGCAATATATAATGAGACAAATGATCATTTTCAGTTCATATCTGATTCTTGCTAACGTTTGATGTTAATTTTACACTACAGGCAAACTTCGCTCGTTGCTAGTGCATAGCTCCCTCTAATAGCGCAATCATTAATAGCGCCCCTTTCGACCACCAATACCATTGCAGCCCAGTTTTAAAATATGGCCGGTTGCCTGTAAACTGCGGAGTCTATTCCCGATCATTAGAAATCCCTTGATCTAAAGAATCGGCAAAGTCATTGGAATCACAAGGTACGTCTCCGTGCACACACATCTGTGAAAAATTGTCAACTTTTTGAAACGTTTTACCAATGCAATGCAATTAGTTGTAATTTGATCCGATAGAACGATATCTGCTGTCGATCAATTTTTAAAAATTTGAAAACACAAAGACAGAGGATATGAATTTCAAGCGAAATCTTATTCTATCGGTAGATACAAGAGTAAAGTGATCCTTTGACCCAAAGTTGTCTCAAAACACTCAAAATTTTCACCAGAAATATACCTGCACAATTGACGACAGGGGAATAAGGAGTGAATAGTCTAAAATATGAGATTATTTAGAAATTCGTAATTATTAAAACTAATAAATAATAATTATAAAATATTACTATCACTGGAGTCGAGTTACTATTTCAGCAGGTTGACCTTCCGTTCTGCGTAGTAGCAATTGATAAAGTTACTGTACGTGTACAAATTATGTGTGACATAAGCGGGGCCACCAAATATACTGTATAGTATATAGAAAGGTAAATTTATATACTCTACTATACATTAGATGCCCCGGCCTATGTCAAACATAATTCATAAACGTACATTGACTTTCTCAAGTGCTGCTACGCAGAGAGGAAGGTCAACCCTGATGAAATAATAACATGGATTGATATCAATATTCATAATTATGATTTACAATTTTAATAATCACGAAAATTATTCCCTACTTTAGACTTTTCACTGCTAGTTCGCCTGTGACTTGACATGCTGTACTGTCATGTCTGGTTCCATGTATGTTCCTGTATACTCATGCACACAACTGTGAAAGTCAAAAAATTATTCTGGCAAATATTTCACAAAAAATTGCAACAAGCTACTGTTAGACAACTCAAAAACTTCCAAAACGTTACTATAATTAAATGTTCAAAGTTCTGTGTCGCTCTGAGGATTGAATCTTGATAAAAAAAACTAGCGATTAAATATGCAATTTATGCACTATATTTAAAAAATTTACTACCAACCAGTTGCAATGAATGGTGTGAATTCTTACAGAAAAATTGTAGATGTTCGCTGGAGATATCCCTGGAGAGTTAACATAATGTGGTGTCATGTCTGCTTATATGTACAGTACTTTAATACAGTATTGCTGTGTTACAACTAATCTGTACGGATTATCCTTACACAGTGCAATGTAACCAGGTCCCTCTAACTGACCTTGACCTATATAGCTGAGAAATCCACCATCACATTTGAAGTGAACCACTCTATTCCTAATCAAATCACAAACATATATGCCATTCTGTTGGTTATCACAACACAAACCTAATGGTCTCTCTAAGTGTCCCTTTCCTATGTCTCTTATACTTTGCATCTGGTGATTTAAAACATGAACACAATTCCTTAAAATATCTGATACAAAAATACATTTCCCATTCACAATCAGACCCCACGGTGCACTGACTTGTCCTTCTTCAGTTCTTGCAATGTGTTCCCCAGATTGCTTATATTTTCTTACACATCTTCCATTGCTGTCACCAGTAAATATAAAACCATCATCATTCAAGCAGATACCGATTGGTTTAATTCCTTCTTTGCGTCCAAAACAGTTTAAAATCTTGCTTTGTCCAGAACTCACCACAATTTGGCCATTATTGTAATCGCTCATAAAGTATTTGTCATTGTCTTCATCCATGGTGACACCTACTGGGATAAATGACTTCGGGAATGCATGGAATCGTAAGATAAGATCACAGCAGAGTTTGATTGGATCAATAACCTGAACTCTATGATTCAACACATCACATATAACCCATTGACCATTGCTCTTGATGTATATTCCCAGGGACCCATTGAATTGTGCAGGCAAAGATCCTTTCCCCAACACTGCCAGGCCACTTTCCTTGACCGGAAAGCCTATGAATACAAAAAACATAAACAAATGTCAATGTTCACCTTGCAAACTACAATATCTATAAAGTCAAACATTTTTAGCACAAATTTTGACTGACTGCGAACTGCTTTTGTTTACACAAACACATTGGACATTTAAAGAAACAACTTCCTTACATAGTTATAAATCAGATGTTTCCATGGCAACATATTTTTATTTTATTGATGGAAATGTGATTTCAGTCCATAAGGTAAGTCGTTGTATTGCTGATTGTTTGATGTATTGCGGACAGAGTTGCCAGGTTGTGATTGATTTTGCTGTATTTTGAGAATAATCACAAAGACACAGTAATATGTCCATTTATTTTGTGTTTTGTTTATTATTGATTCTGCAAATTCTGCATTTATTTATACTAGCTCACATTTTGTGTATGCATATATACCAAAGAGAGCTTATATGGTAGGTCGGCGGCATCTGTATGTCTGCACATATGTATGTATGCTAGTATGTGTGGATGTATGTCCGTCCACATAAAAAACTCAAAAACCGCAGCACCTATTATCTTAGTATTTGCTGTACAGGTGCACCCAGAATTGGAGATGTGAATTTGTTGAACATATAAGTGTCAAGAATATTTAAACTAGGTAAAAAAGGGAAAATCCTGCAAATGGCTAAATTTCTGTAACCACAAGCAAGATTTGGTTGAAACTTGGTATGCATGAGCTTTAAAGTTTGTGATAACTTTCGTTAGTTTTGTTCAAATTGAAGTGAAATTTTAATAGTTGTATAATTGGGGCAATTTTTCCTGTTTTTGGTCAAAAAAATCTTTTTCTGAGAAAGCGCTCGTCCAATTGCCTTGAATCTTGATATGCTTGATTCTAAAAGTGGCTTTTGTTAGCCTAACTAAGGAATGTTAGATTTGTTCAAATTGTGGTGAAATTTTCGCATTAGTAGTTTTGGGACAATTTTTCCAACTTTCGGTAAAAAAATCATTTTCTCCCAAATTTCTTGTTGGGTTGCTTTGAAACATGATAATCGTCATCCTAGGGTTGTCTTGTGTCAGTTTTTTTTTAAATTGTGGTGAAATTTTCAGTAATTTTGGTTTAGGGCAAATTTTTGCAATTTTGGTAAAAAAATCATTTTCTCTGAATTAACGAATCTGATTGCTTTGGAATTTGGTATGCATGTACCTAAAGGCAACCTTAGTTGAGTGTTTTCAAATTATGGTGAAATTTTTTATTTGTAAATTTGGGGCATTTTTTCCCATTTTTTTGTCAAAACATTTTCTCTGAAACTGCTCGTCCGATTGCTTTGAAATTTGGTATGTATGTTCCCAGGCGTAAGTATACTAACTCAGGTTTCAATGTTGAATAGTTTGAAGATTGCTTATTTTACTCTTCCTGCAATCTGGCCATTGTATCTGTTTATGTTAACATGGTCAATACCAAGGGGTGGACCATTTGATAT
>LD351931.1:51837-65724 GCA_001465055.1 Ptychodera flava | reverse complement strand
CTGGAAGATTTCGAGGTAAAAAAATTGCAGCAAATGTCATTAAAAATAGTCAGAGAAGGCTTGACAAAAAGAAAAAGGTGGGAGATTGGGGGATGTACAAATGATTAAGTAAACAATGTTACCTCATCAATCTTCCAGACCCCTTCACCCAGAACATCAAATGGTCCACCCCTGATGTCTTTGTGCTCATAATTAACAGTGAGGTGTATCTCAGTTGAAGATGTCAGTTATGTCAGGATTTCAAAGAAATAGTCAAGTTCACCACAGTTAAAATTCTTAAGTTGATCTCAATTTCGTCATCCTTGTGTTAGTTTTGTAAGTTGTTCCATAAGTGGATGCACCATTTGTACCAAAAGAGAACAATGTTTCTTTTCTCTGTAGGGTTTCTCAGTAAATTGTTGTATGTTGAAATCTCTCCATGTATCTGGTGTATTGGCAAATGGAAACATTGGTTGCATTTTATGTATTTCAGTCTATGTCATCTATTGTTGGTAAAAATTAAGAAAACTTTGCTAGGTGCCTGTAAAAGATAACATATTTGTCGATACATATTAACTGCCTTGCGGATTGATTGTCTTAAAATTATCACATCAGTAGAAAGAGAACAAAAAACTAATCAAATTGATGTAAAATAATCGCAATCATACCAATCCATACTCCAAAGACATTAGGTCAGAATTGGTAAGACAATAGTTGTAAACATAGACACAAAACAGCATAGAACAGACAATATATAGACGGTACATAGCCAAAGTCATATTCATGAAAGAAAGATATATGGACCTCTGGCCAGAAGACCAAGAAGTGATGTCACGTGTTTCGAAAATAGTAAGCGAATCCTGCCCCACATGTGGCACCCGCCATATATCAATCTGTAAGTCAGATAGGTAGTGGTCACTAACTAAGGCCCAATGTCACCGATGCCATCAGCAATCATTTGTCGAAGAGAGATATTGTATTTGTTTACCAGCTTGCGATACCTGCAAAAAATGGGTTTGAATGTAGAGACAGGTCTTGCTCTGGTGTAACCTTGATTTAACAGTCTGTAAGAGAGATAGCAATGTCTCTCTACAAAATCACCATATTAACTGCATGCTTTGGCATATCGAATAAGCTGGGAAATGTATACCCCATAAGCTGGTGAGAGTGGAATATTACTTATGAGGTGTGGAGAATTGATTATACTAAAGTAGAAAGGTGACCATTAGAGTCAAATTCCAGTAAAATGTCCAGATATGAAGCAGAAGAGGCCGTTTCTGTAGTTTCTTTAATCTCCAATCCTGGAGGATAAATCATCACGAGATATTTACTGAATTCAGAGTTATTCATTGAAATAACATCGTTTATGTATCTATATGTTAGGTTGAAAGTTCTAGCTACAGAGACCTTTTTCTGTTTGATTAGGTTCTGGATAAATTCTGCCTCGTATGAGAGCAGAAATAAGTCGGCAAGTAAGGGAGCACAGTTAGTGCCCATAGGAATTCCTATACACTGTTGGAAAATGTGTCCTCCAAATTATACAAATATATGGTCAATGGGGAAATCAAGCATACTGATAATGTCTTTCTGGGTATAAAAATCTTTAGCGTTAGTAACATTTTTAACAAAATATGTAGAATTATAACCTAATACTACATATTTGTAACGGCGTGTACCCTTTTTGTAGAAAAATGCTTGGTTGATGATATTTTTAAAGCGTTCTTTCAATTTATCATGTGGTATTGTGGTATACAATGTGGAAAAATCGAAAGTTTTAATAGATGTTATTTTTGAAACAGATCTTGATTTCGAATTTTCCAAGAGTTCCTTCGAATTTTTTTTAATATTAACGTTTGATTTATACCACTCCGAGAAAAGACAACATCACAGTATGCTTGAAGTCCCCGTTTAACAGTACAAAGAACAGAAGTCAGTATCTTCGATAACTCTGTTGTTGAACATTTTGAAGATCCTGCAATAAACCTAGCTTTGTAAGGTGTTTTGTGGAGCTTTGGTATCCAGTATAAGCTAGGCAACTTATTATGGTCATCCTTTGTTGTAATATTAAAATTATCCATGAATGACTTATGGTTTGCCAAAATTTCAGATTTGTTGAACATTGATTGTTTGTAAGTGGAGTTGGTGGAGGTCTTAGTTACACCAAGTTCGTCTTTAAGACATTCAAAATAATACTTCTTATAGACAAATACAATGTTATTGGCAGCTTTATCAGCAGGACAACATATTTGTCATGGATGTCATTCAAACACTTAACAGCATCAGGATCTTTAAATACCGAATAGGGTCTTCTGCAAACATGTGATTTTAGTTGACCAATACGGCCACGCACTAGTTTCCTCACAGATTTGACCCATTCTGACAGTGTGTCCAACTCTACATCCTCCCTTTTAGCCCATTTCCTGGCATATTCTTCAACAGAGTACATAATGATCTTAAAATTATGGTTCCAGTTGATCCTGCGAGGTTCTCTGAACTTGGGTCCACAAGATAATATCTTACAAAGGTGGTGATGTTTAACCAAGTTCAGATCACCAGTGATGACATGGCCAACCTGAGTATATTTGAAGGGAGATGTAGAGCAGTTACAGGATGCTGGTGTTTGAAGGAATTCATCAATTTTTAAGTGCCGCAATGCCTTATTGTAATTGAATATTTTATTGGAGATTGTCTTGGTGTACTGATATGACAGAATAGGTACAGACTGGTTTGTAAAGTATACAGGTATAGTTGATGTAAGCTTTTTGTTGTGAAGTATATCGCTGATATTAATGGCATAAATTCCTTTGTTAGTAAATGGAAGATGTATGAAATGACGATGATCATCAGTCATAGGTTCAGCACGAACAGGCTTGTATAGTCTGTATAGTGCAATATCAGCAATAATACTGACCAGTCTGTATGGTTGTTTGTTCGAATCTGGTAAAGACAATCCCAATGCATAGGCATGCAACCTTCTCAAGTCCTTGATGCTTGATGGAAAGAGCAAATAATGAAGTACGAATACGATGGAGACCTAAAGGCTTCTCTAATAAAAGAAGCAGTTCATGAAATTTGTCATGGCAGTTGGGGCCAATTTGGGCCAATGGTAACGCCTATGTCCATGACTACGTCTTCTACAGAGTGCCTGTACATTTTACAGTTTTATGATTACATCCAACTGTTTGTTATAACTTTATCACTGTCCATCGACCAAGCCAAACAAGGAGGCCAAGACCAAGTTTGTAGAGGTCATGACTAAATAATTTCCGCATTAAATATGGTCAGCTTGAATATATGGAATTCGTAGACTGTTATCTATGACACAATGAAATCCTGTAGATGTTGATAAAAGAATTTCTAAGAAAATGTAATATTTCATAATTTGCAACATCTCTATTGATAAGAGACCTATTACGTTCTTATTTGGTACATATATTGGAAGGGACAATGTATGTGATATTTTGTTGAAAAGCATAAAATAGAGTCTTGAGCCAGAATGATATTTCAGTCACGTGATTTTTAAAGGGTACAGATACTTCATACCAAATATTGCAGATGCAAACGATGCAGTGTCTTAGATCAGGTGACCAATTTGTTACAACTCACTTCCGGGTTTCGATGTGGAGACTTGCACACTTCTTGGCACCCTTAAACATTTGAAATTTCAACCCGACGTTTTATTTCGACAAAATGAACACGTAAAACTACTTTCATGACATTAAATCTCCGTATTGTGGTTAAAATCATCGACAGAATTTGCTTTGACAGAGATAAAGGGCCAGGAATGCATACTTACATCGGAGAATGTAACTCACCCATAGATGGGAGGCGAACATTTAGAGACACAAGCAAGTATCGGGCCGTACTCTGGCGATGACCTCTGACCCGACTTGATCAATATGCCTCTGCACTGTTTGCTACCCTGAAAGGTAGTCAACTTCAGTGGGTCGAATCTCCACCTTAGGAGGCTTGAGCCAAATCAGAACAAAATATTATCAAATTATAAGGTAAAAATCTGATACAAAATGTACACTTCAAACGATTTTATGCTTGCTAACAGATAAGATGCAATGTTTGATTCAGCACTTCGGCGGTCGTAGCGTACAGACTAAATCTGGGCCTAAAGCAAATTTCCTGCAGATATCCCTCAACAAATTCAATTGAAAGGTCATTTTAAGCTGTAAGAGCAATAGAAACAGTTTTGTAACCCAAGTCTCTTTTTTGATTAGAAATTTGCAATTTTCGGACACTGAAAACATTCACCAACGATTTTTGAAGAAGTGAAGGCACTCATGCAATTGAAAGTAAAATCTCATTCACATATGCAAAAGCACGACCCGGTTCTCGACTGATGCTGAACCTGTGAGAAATCACCGCAAATTACATAGAAGCTGGCATCTGTACCTAAGATGATGGAGGCTCCTTCCTTGTTCAGGATAGGCTAAGATGGGAGCATCTGTCAGTCTGCCTTTCATATTCTCAAAGGCTATGTTGCACTCACTGTCCAATTCAAAATGCCTGCCCTTCTCCATCAGCTGGGTTAAGGATCTTCACACAGTCGAGAAAATGGGATCAAAGCGACAATAGTAAGAGGCAAATCCCAGAAATCCACACACTTCATGCAGATTTGCTCGAGATGGCCACTCTCTGACAGCTTTTACCATGTCTGGACTGGCCTCAATACCCTGTGCTGACACTCAATGGCCAGGACATTCCACTTGTTGTTAAAAGAGATCACACTCACCCGCTTGAGTTTCAATCCTGCTTTGTGTTGGCATGTGAAGACTACTTCCAGCCATTGTAACATCTGGTCCAAAGTTGTTGAATACACAACTATGTCGTCTAAGGTACAAGAGTATGATGTCTCATTGAAGTCCGGTCAACATATGCTCACTCAGTCGATTGAAGTTTGCCGGGTCAATACATAGGCCAAAGGGCATGACTCTCCATTTAAAAAGTACTCCCCAGGTGATGAAGGCAGACTTCTCCTTGGCCTCTTTGTCGAGTTCGACCTGCAAGTATTTGTTGGTAAGATCAAGCGTGCTGAACCACATTGCTCCTGAAAGGGCGTTAATGCTGTCCTCCATAGAGGGAATAGCTTTCTTGTGATATCATTCAAATTGCGATAGTCGACACACAACCTAGTGCTCCCGTCCTTTGTTGACAAGCACCACTGGCACAGTCCAAGGACTACTACTAGGTTCAACCATTCCCTTCACGACTATTTTGTCAACCAACCTGGCAGTTTCATCCATGCCCATGCCGATTGATGACTTGGTTGTTATCTTATAGGCAGGTGATCCGCAGTACTCATGCTATGTCTGCTTTTGTTGGTTTGCCCAACATCTTTGCTGTCCTGTGAGAATATATCTGTCTACATGTTTAAGAAACTTACTAGTTTCCCACAGTGCTCTTCACCAACAGAGGCGACACGTCCAACAATGGCTGCAGGTAGGAGGGCACTGAAGTGGAGTTTGCCTTTGTCTTTATGCAATTTGCTAAAGAGGATTTGCTGATATCTGTGGTAGCCCTTTTACATTAGTAGCTGTGGCGATGCATACTGCATTGCCCTTCTGAATGACATGAGCACTCCGATTGATGTTCATAACATGAACTTTCCCGTTGCTTTCCCGTTGCTCGCATCCACCAGCACCTTCCCAACAAATTTCCATTTGTTTGTAGTTTTTCATCATTTGTTGGTTCGATGATACCACAGGAAGAAGACCTGAGTTGTCTGGAGTGCACACTACAGATGACTCGCTCAAAGCCCGCTGGTACTGCAAAATCTCTTAGTGGGACAACCCGTTTCCTTCGATGGCCAACCTTTATATCTAGGAGTGGTACACTCCCTACATGGAAGCCTAATATAGGGCATTTGTAGCAATCTCTGCTGAAACTGCTCAGATGTAATCATTGCCCAGTAACACATCCTTGCTGATGTCGGCCACAATAGGCCATATAAAAGTTTTATTTGGGCCAAGGCTGATCTCAAAATCAGCTTCACCTTGCATTTTAAGTGGTGTGGTTCCATCAGCTTGTACAGCTCGTTCCAATTCTCGAGCCAGATGGGGGCGACTGAATGAGGGCATGGCTTGGTATACCTTGGTTGAAATGATGATGACCGCCGACCCACAGTCAAGAAAGGAGAATACTTGTTTTTTATGTATAACTGTGGAAACATAGAAGGCTGGTTTGGCTGTTTTAGATAATATGATGCGATGCGATTGATGTCAGCTCCCTTTTTGGTTCATTTTGATGCTATAGTTGCACATCATTGCATTGACTTTGTGTATCAATGTTAGGTTTGATGACTACAATCACATTAGCAGATGGTGGCTCCTGATTGGCAATGTTCTTGGGGTAACTGTTACTCACATCACTGGCTCCTCCAGTTGATTCTGGTGAACTTAAGCTCTTTTCACGATACTTATGGGCAATGTGAGCATGTTCCTCGGCATGATGAAGTTTTACTGGATTGGTTGGCCATTGCCATAGCATGGTGGTAGTTGCACCAGTACTTGGCTGTGTTGGTCAGCTCTGGTTGTTGGGAAGTTGGACCCTTGATGTGTGACAGACTGGGAATCAGCCCTAATGTCCAGTCTGCCATGGTTTCAAACAAATGGATTGGTTGGGCAATTCCGTCGAATGTGGCCTAATTGGTCACAGCCAAAGCATTCTCTTTGTTTATGCCTCTCCTCCCTCATTTTCTGTTCCTCTCCCAAGTGGACATGGAGACTCTGTGCAGTAGCCATTATAGTCCCAAGTCATGTCAAGCCTGCGAGTTTGTCAGCTTCAGATAATTCCTCATTCTTGTGTCCATCATCATACAGGACCAGGCATGTATACCTCTATCTCTGCCCTTCAGCTTGAATATAGGCTTCAACGGAGACAGCTGCTCTTATTGCCTCATCCAAAATTCGTGGATGTTCCCTGTGCAGATCCATTCAAATTTCTTGGTTGGGTGAGGCGTCAGTAAAATACTGTTGCGCATTTCAGTCAATTGCTTCCCCTCATAGCTCAGGGTATGCCATTTCAGGGAGCTCTTATATTGATTGCCCCTCAACGGCAACATATTTGCAGTGAGGCTGCGAGAAACTGTGCTTTCTGGTGATTGTCCCACCTGTTGATCAATGAATATCACCTGAAAAGTTTGAGATAGTCTTTCCATTGTGTACTCGAGTACGTTAATGCATGGGATGGGTGGTGAACGATGGCAACGGACACTGTTCATATACACCCACGTACGAAATTGTGGATTTTTCACAATTCAGTGGGCCAATCTTCACCAAATTTCCCATGCATGTAGGATATTAGTTGCTTTGACGATTGATTTAATGGCATGTCATCGTTAAGTTGTCACGTGACTTCAAATTGCTCCCGAAAAAGGGACATTTTGTGAATGCCAGTATACCTCAAATTCCAACCGTGAAATGAAATATATTCCATTGAATAGTTGATTTTTTGAATACAGACGAATGTATTCTGTTCATTTTTTGTATGGCACTTGAGCATTTATGATTAATACCTCTTAAATGCAGCTTATTTCCTTACGATTTGAAGTATTCACGCGGTATCGCCATTTTATGGGTTGATTTCCAAACAACAATAATGCGTTCCTCACATTGCCAGTACATTTTTGCATAAAAGATACCCCCAGTAACCTAAATGGGAAATATGAATCCTCAAAAATGTTGTTTAGCAGTTGGAATTCATGAAAACGAGTAGACTTCTGACCTGGATATTTCAGCGATCGTACGACCGAAATCCTTGGTAACAGGGTACACAGTACGCATGCTCTGTATCTAAGCAAGCCAAAACAATATGGCTGCGCCCACTGATTTTCCTTTTCAAACTCAAAATAAATCGTCATGAAAAACTCAAAATACACGATTTTCGTCAAAAATTCCGGTCAATGCACGATATCATGATGCAAGCTTATGGCTATTTCGCATTCTATTTTGCATATTATTTGCATAAAGTACGAGATTTGCTACAATTTTGGCGGACTTTTTCAAAAAGTTGTCTGCTGCTCATAAAAAGCTGTCTGCTACTGAGGATTTCCCGTTGGCATTTTGATGTAAATTTCTGGATATTCTGGTCATAATGGTGTGTTGTGGATTCCTTATTGTTATTGCTGCATGAAGTACAAAGGAAGTCATGACAAGTAAGAAGTCTATGGTGTATCAACCTTCTAAAAATATCAGCATGCAGGAAAGGTATGGACGGTATTGTAAGACAATGCATATTCATCACAGTATGTTAGTTAGTAGGGACAAATTTCGGCGGCAAATTCCAACTTTCGAAAAAATGCTGTCAGTAAAAGGCAATTGGGAAAAGTGCAATGCAAATGGAGAGAAACAACGTTTTCTGACACATTTTTCATTGAGTTCATGGCAAGGCTTGCCAGATTACAGGAAGCGAAGACACACTGCTTTGGATTGCACTGCTTGTAAGACAACAGAGGCTGATGTTTACAGACTTAACAGGGTACTTGGAAAAAAGTAGTTCCAGTGATAAGTGAAGCCACTGCTGCCTTATCATCAACCACTGTGACATCACCCAAAACGAATGAAAAATCACCAAAAGTTATGCAGAAAGAAGTAGCTAGGGCAGCAGGATATATTTATGACAAACTGAACAGTGCATTTCAGCAAAATTACAATATTGAGTTTAATAAGGCTTTAACAAAGGTAAACTCAGCACAACTTCAAATGAGAAAAACACCAAATCAGATAAAAGAACTCAACAGAAAAAGAAAGAGACTGTACAAACAAGAAATAGAAGACAAACTAACTGAAAATGATAAAGATCTGCAAAATGTTCTTGCATCTGGTCAGTCATTTTCCAGTTATGACCGTACTCGTCTTGCCAACCATTATGAGTGTCTCGATGATGCTACTGATAGAGTATTTAATGCAATTCAGCTGGAAAAACTGGGTAAGAGGTCTCCTCGCAATGCGGTTGGGCATCTGGAAAAAAAGAGAATGGGATAAGGCATTATTCATGAAAGAAATGTCTGAATATAAAGAGGGAGCAGATGTCAACTGGTCAGCCCTGGGACGAAAATACAATGTGACCTGTCTTGGTAATCCATCTAAAATTGCTCATAATGCTGATCAAATGTTAAAGGCATATGCAGAGTCACAGGGTATTGATGTAAACAAATTTAACACAACAAAGGAAGTCAAGGAAGAGAATATGAAAGGAGAGTAAGAAGAAAAAAGTTGAAGGGACCAGGGGCAGAGGTGACCGTACCCCTGCCAAAGGAGTGCTAAAACACTGCAGGAAACCCTGAAAATGAAAATCCTCAATGGTGAGGTTGAAATAGGTGAACTGGTGGCACCAAAAACATTTCTAAAAGAAACAATTGATAAAGATGGCCACCTGAAGGAAGAAACCTTCACAGTATTTGCAAGGAAAATACCATTAAGGAAAATACAAACAACAGAATTGAAGAGGCAGGAGAAACTTGGTGTGTTGCGGGCAAATACTGATGATTATTTTGACCATCTGGAGGATGAGGAACTGAAACAGCGGCTTTTGGATATAAATGAATATGACAAAAGTTATAATATAACCCAAATGAAAGAAAAGCTAAAAATGTTGCAACGGAGGCGTCATTTCAAGATGTGGCATGATCATAGTAGCATAGCAAACCACTCACACATTGTATTCATGGTCACCTGGCTGTATGACCCAGCCACATTCTACACCCGTGCAGAATATAAGCAGATCCATGGTACAGATGTTGATGTTGAAGCCATTGTTGAAAAACCCCACCTTTATATCATGGGAAGATCAGGTCCAACAGATGAAGAACAACTTGGATACATTGACACCCGTATAGAGGACTTGAAAGCTTTAACAACACCAGTGTCCATTGTTGAAATTTCTGTGAAATTTGATGACATCAACAGGTTTTTCCATGGAGATGGTCCAGCACAAGAGTTTGAAGAGGGTCAACAGAAAAGTGGCCATTATCAATGTGTGTGTGGTATCGATGTACGTCGGAATAATGATCTTGTGCATGCATTTAGAATTCAACCCCTCTCAATGTCAGAAAAAAAGGAACTGGTCACCAGTGGGTACACCTGGAAGACAAAAAATCCAGGAAAAGTAAAGCCATACCAAAACCTGAAGGTTGATTCACTGAGAAAAGAACTCTCAAGCAGGGGTCAGGAGTATGAAGAGACAGCACTGAAAGATGAGCTCAAAGAAAGACTGGACAAGATACTTCATGGTATGCAGAGAGTTCATTCACTTCTATACAAGAATGAAGATGAGGACTTAAGCAAAATAAATTGCAAAAACTATGAGACTCTAAAGGCCGAACCACTACACGACATCAATGGTCATGCAAAGAACATCCTTGATGAATTACCACATGTTGTGAGTAAAGTGGAAAGAGATTAGTTGGAGAAGTTCATTCAGGCAGCATTAGGCAATGCAGATGAAGTACGGGGATCTGACATAAGAAAAGCAGTTATTCTAGTTACCAAGTATATTAAAGACAAACAAGTAAGAGGCAAAGTAAGTGAAGATATATTAACCTTAATGAAAACTCTGGCTGAAATAAGTCACATCTCCTATCTGCATGACGTGTACAGATGCCCAAAACTTGTCCTGCGCCTGTACAATATCACATTATTACATGGACTTCTGTGCATCAAATTAATAAGTAAACCAAAGACCATGACACAGAGAAAATTCTATGGAAGATATTATCACAATGTGGTTGTTCACTTACCAGAGCAGTACAGGATCATTTCCCTTTATTCCTCCAACACTGAAAGCCAGGAAAGGGTTTTCAATGCCATCCGCAGGATTACCAAATCAACGTCTTCAAAACGGCCTGGAGAAATTATTGGAAATGTCTTCATCAGATTACATGCAGAAGAAGAAGCAAGACTTCCATCTCCCACACTTGATTCTGAAATTTCAAAACTGGGCAAGTCTCTTTCCTTTGGTGGAAATACAGTCTTTCCATTAAACTTGATGAGAAGGCATACCTTGATACAAGCTCACATGGAGAGAATTAGTGACTACATCATTAGAGGAGCAGGCATTTGGTGGACCCAGAGAGATGATGGAGTTGAATTCTTTGATGGGACTAATGAACAAGACAGTAAACCAGTGAGTATCAAAATCAATTAACTGCTGGAGAAATTTGATCTATTATCAGAAATTTGGAAATTAAATGGCATTCGGAAAGATGTAATGATCAGTCTTTTAATGTGTCATGAACATTTGAAAAGCAAAATAATTAGAAAACAGTTGTTCAGCACAAAACGGTAAAGAAATCATGATAAAAATCATTACAATGAAACATGTCAGATTCAATGGTATTGAAAATAATTGACAAACATCACAAATATACTTACCTGGTTAAGTAATACTGCATTCATCCACAATAATTTGCAGGAGGGTCCAATACTCAAACACTTCAGGTCATCCACTCTCAGTGATGTCATGACCTCTGTGAAGCTGACCTGGAATGAAATCACAGATAAGGTTAAGAAAGGGCAAATAACCATACCACTTAGACGTGTCAGGATATATTCTAATGACAAACTGGTTGAAACTCTTGACCTCACACATGTACATAGTGGTAAGTAATCTACAATATACTTTTATATACTCTGATATATTGTGTATTGTCTAAGTTATCACTCAAAATTATGAAAAAATAGAACAATATTTTGTCAGTACTGTGTAATACTGTTGATGAATTGGTTATACAAGCACAAAACTATGCTTATTTAAATTGGCCTTGCATTCCCACACACTCTGCCTCTGACCTCCATGGACTATAAAACAATTGTTTGTCTGACTTATAAGTCTGAACAAGAAAAATACCAAGGGACATGAACTTGTGTAAAGTTTAACAAAAATGGTTCAAGCATGACATAAAATTGAAGAATGCCAGATATAGTCCCATTAGATTTTGTCCATTAAAACTATTCATCATAATTCTCTACACAGGATTAAAATATAGAGTGTATAATTTTAAATTTTGACATACTTCTAGATTGCCGTGAAGAACAGGATGAACTTCCTGTATTAACAGATGATGCATCAGAAGAAAGTTACAGAACAATTAATAGTGACAATGAGCAACATGTTATAATGACAGAGGTAAATTTCTTCACAATGTCAATTATTATTTTACTCCATACTCATAACAACTGAACACAGTACTGGTATATCATTCTTTGTATATTACTTTACTATCAAATTACATTGACCTTTTGGCTATATACGCTAGCCTGAGTGATGCATATGTCATACAAATAGCCGCCCCCCCCCCCCCCTATAAAAGGGGGGTAGTTAAAGGGCCACTATCTGTAACTTGGATGTTTCAGAGTTTTGTGTACATAAACTACAGTTCCTGTAGTTCTATCTACAAAATCCTAGAAGTATAATTCAAGTTTTAAGCATGTTAACAACACATGTGTATGTTTACTGACCATTGCTATTCACAAATGAATTCAAACCCTTACTTGAATACAGTGCAATTACAATGCTTTGAGCAATAAAAATGTTAATTTTGAGCACTTGGGCTATACTTGAAGGTTACTACATTTAATACTGCTTTAGGAACCAACAAGAAACATGGCTAATACTGAACAATATTCAAAACATACAGATATTTGAGCTTTAATGTGCATTTTCACTTTTACTTTTGTCCCGTACAATTCTTTGTGTCTCCAGAAAATGTATTACTGTGGTAGTGCCTTACACTTGTGAAGCTGTAATATACATATGGATAATTTCACTTGAGTTTTCAACTTTTATGTTTACTGTGTAAAACATAAAAGATCAGTATAATGTCCAGAGAATGTACATAATTACATGCAACTATCACTAACAGTGTTATTATTATAAATTGAAGTCATTTTAAAAACTGCAGTCCCTTTAGCAATGATAACAATGTCAGCTACACATACACAATGTTGACAAGTAATTCTGATTTTTTAACTTTCAAGAACAGTCTTATTGAACAATACTACTGAAAAGGTCTCAGAATTTACACCCATTACTTAAAGAATAGCTTAACAATAACCATAAGAAAAACACTTACCTTACATGTAGATTACTACAAAAGATACCAATGGACCAATTGATGATGATGGTGATGATGGTGATGATGGTACTTGTGATGATGACCTGTCACCTCCAGGCACATCAACAGCACACAGCACTTTGAATGCAAGAACAGCTGATGCAACACATCTATCGTCAGTGTTGCCTGAAAACAAAAGGCAAGAAACAGTGAGCAAAACAGTCTATACTTGGAAACATCACAGAGGTTGAACACTTTACCAAGTGTAGAAAGAAAGTTGATACTTGCAATGATCAAATGTATAAGGAGGAATACAAAACAGCTAAAGCAGTCATTGGTACTAAATTACTCAAATATCACAGAGAAGCTTCTTAGAAAATTACAAAATGGGAGCGCCAGTTTTGTGTAGATCACAATGGACAGCTACCAAGTAGTGATAACTACAAACAAAATAAAGAAATATATGACATACACCAGGAATGGGTGATCACTTATACATGCATTTGCATAAACAAGTGTCAGTCTTTTTATCAGTTGATCATCCTTCATAAAGATTTTGTGTCAGGTCTCATTATCATAACTCAGGTACTAGTAAATCACTTGTTTTATATGAAAAATTATGACAGACAGCCTTGAATTTTAATTTTGTTAGGTTAGGTCAGAGGGATTGACACCTTGTGTTTGTCTGGCTGCAGGGCTTGAGCTGTTGAAAGTTGAATGTTGTCACTGAGGCCTGATCTGGTCCCAGTCAATAGATCTGAACCTAAGCTATTTGTAATATATTAGTAATTACTAAGGAATGTACATATTTCTTATCATTGTCTATACTATTTCTGTGTATTTTC